>CATIWJ010061664.1:0-10987 GCA_949640765.1 Croton laevigatus | reverse complement strand
TGATATTATGATGGCACCTGATGATCCCACAAATTTTGTCATGTTCCTATTTCCACTCAAATTTAGCTCCTCCAAGTCTTTCAAGTTATGTAATTCTGAACAATGTAAAAATAAACTTATCAAACCATTAATTACATAGATTTTAAATGGAATCATAAAAAAACAAGAAAATGGAACTCATCTCTAATTAACCTTTCAAATTAAATTGTCCTTCCAATTGGTTGTATTGTAAATATAACTCTTTTAGAGATGAAAGTCCCTTGAGGATGGATATGATGTTACTATTATTCAACTGATTATAACTAAGATCGAGAACCTCCAACTTTCTCAACTTCTGTAATTCTTCATCATAAAAACAATCAAATATTAGCAGATAAGAATTTTCTCAAAACAAAAAATATTAGTAGATAAGGACCAAATATCAACCTCTGCTAAAGCTAAATATTTTAGACAGCAATTCACTATAATATAAGATGAAAAAGTAAAAGAAAATTATAATAATAACCTGAAATATCATTTGTTCCTTGTAGTCTATTGTTCGATAGATGTAAGTATTTCAAAGATGATAGCCCTCTTATAGATGATAATAGGGTATTGTTGAAATTGTTGTCACTTAATTCAAGAAGCTCCAAATTGGAAAGTTTTGATAGTCTTTCAAAACCTGCAAATATTGAAATATATATATGCTAGTTTAATTAATTAGTGTCAAAATTTATGATAAGAAAATAAATAAATAGAAAGAGATTGACCTTCATTTCTAACACAACCATTAAAATAGTTTCCAAGTAAATCAAGATTTTTTAATTGTTGGAATGGAAGAAAAAGAGAGGCATTTAAATTCCAATCTTCTTTTATATTAAGCTCTCTTAAATCAGAAAGATGGAGAGAGATAATTCGGCCAGTAGTTTTGTTGTACTCAACCCTTTCCCAATTGCAACAATCAATATTAAGTAACCGCCAAGACAAAAGATTAACAGAAGGAACATTGAAGAAAGACTTAATTTGCAAAAGTGCAATTTTTTCTTCTTCCAAACAACAATCACACCTTCCTTGTAACAACATCATTGCAGTTACTAAGAATATCCAATAATACTGCTTCCTAACTATCTCCATTTTTCTAAATCTTCTTGATATTTATGTTTCTTTCTCTTTGCTCCCAATGGAAGTGTATATATAAATACTAGCAATGAACAAAATGGACCCCGCTTCATGGAAAAACATAAAAGAATAAATTTTTGCAAACCTAATTGCATGGGGCAAGTTTTTAGTCAAGCTTACATTAATTGGTAGTACTTGTGGTCCACGGCATCCGTCAATGGTACTTATTATTTTTCGAACTTTGACATTAGAAAATGAGACCAAATTATTACTAGTGATAGTAAATTTTTAAATGATAACAACATAATTTATATTTTTAAATTATAATTTATGTTTATATTTCTTTCTAAAGGTCTTCAATGAAGAAAAAGAAGTTATATTTTTTTAAAAGGCAAACATTTTAAATTTTAGTAATGATATTTCAGGAAAAACTTAATAAATGTTATATTTAGACAACATAAAATATAGTTCAATCAAACATATTGGAAGTGTGATGTGCATATGAGAAAGAACCTTTTGAATGAATTTAGTTCTCAACCTGTATTTTTAACTTGTCAATAGTTCTAGCCAAATGTTATGCTTCATGGGCCTCCTATTTCAAATCAATAATTGAAAAATTGTGTTTTTCTTTTTTCTTTAAAAAAAAAAGTATGTTGTGGATAAGTATAAATTTGATTTTCTTGGATTTTATTAATAAAAGAAAATTAATTTTGATAAAAAAAAACTTGTCTTGTATTTTACATAATAATATGTGATTTTGTCCTAGTATTTTGTCTGTGAATTTAATCTTGTTTTTCTTTGCTCTCAAAGAAAGTATGATTATAAGTTATGATATGCTTCTTGGGCCTATTATTTCATCACATATCAATAATTGAAAAACTGTTTAAGTTTTCCTTGGATTTTATTAATAAAAGAAAATTAATTTTGATAAAAATTAATAATCTATAATTTTGATAAAAACTGTTTAAATTTTCCCTCTATTTTACATAATAATCTATAATTTTATCCTAACATTTGGTCCATGAATTTAATATTCCTTTTTCTTTGCTCTCAACGAAAGTATGATCTGTCAAACTATAAGTTATGAACAGTCTTTTGCTTATAAATTTGAGATGCGTTAGGTAATTTAAAATTCATTAAAAATATGATAAAAGAATTGAAAGATATATAATAAAGAATGTGAACTTACCAAAATGACTTAAGATATATTTTGTACTCTCTTTTCCATAATAAGTGTCCTAATGTCTATTCTTTTTTTATTTTAAAATAAGTGTTTCATGCTTAAATTATACAAAAATTTAGATAATAATTTTTCCTTATACCCTCCAAATAATAAAAATTATACGTGTTTGCATAATAAATACTAAAAGGTACGTTAGTTTTTTTTTATCTATTAAATTTTGTAGTCTCAAGGTATTTAATACTTTTCTTAGTAGCGAAGAAAGTGTAAATAAGACACTTATTCTAGGACAGAGTGAGTAAAAACAAGTTTAAATTATTATAAATTTATATTGGCAATAATGAATTTGATTATTTATAGATTTCAATCACTAATTACTCGTATGATTCATTTCTCAATCTACTTTTTTTTTTAACCAGTGGACGGACTTCTTAAGTCTTACCCAAATTATATGCTTCATTGACGTGAAAATAACAAAAGTTCAAATAATTGGAAATTTACCTTCAAGAAATTATTAATATAAACTTATTATTTCCACTTCAAATAAGAAAATTTTGGACAGCAATGGACTCATTTCTCCCAACTTAAAACATAATTTTCCACAAAGTCTCCTATACACAATCTTCAAAGTCTCCTTATTCAATTAGTCAATATAACCCACTTAACAAGTGGAATGCTTTTTTTTTTTCCAAAGCATATTAAAATTTCAAAGTCTTCCATTTACAATTTACAATTTTCCAAGTCTTCTATTCTCCATCTTCTAAAGTCTCCTAAGTCAATTAGTGAATATAAAGCACTTAAAAGTGGAATTTTTTTTTTAAAGCATATTAGAACGAAGATATCCAATACTAATTGCTTAAATTTTTTTATTTTTGCTATTGACTATCATACTATTATAATCTTTTAGTCTTTTAGTATTATCATGCTGGTGAAATGAATGGAAAAATGGGTGAAGTAAAAAAAAATATATATTATTTTCTACAAATGAATTTTCCAAGTTTTCTATTTCCAAGTATTTTTAGTTGATATAAGGTCTGATTAAAGTAATTATGGTAAAGACATGACTTGCATATTTAACAATGAAGAGATTAATTAAGTCAAGTAGGATATATGCTATTTAATTTGCTAACATTGGTGGAGTTATTTTCCAAAAATTGATTGAAAATTCATAATAATGATTAGAGGTGAAAATTTGGTACTGATTAACGAAGCAAATTCTCATTTACCGATTATCGAAATTTTTCATAATTACTAAATTTATTTTGCCAAATGATAAATTACCATACTGTGATTACCTATTGATAACCGAATTACCGATTTAAAATATTTATCATTGTTGACGTGTAGGATCATAATATTTTGTCACAATAGTAAAATAAAATATTCGGATATAAGTTCTTTAGATATCATTATCCATTCATCATGCAAAGTATAATCCAAGTAATAGTATTAAGTAAGTAATTTACAAAATACCAATTTACCAAATTACTGAATATTGATTTACCAATTACCGACCGAATTATTTTGGTAAAAATTTTGGTATTCAGTATTTTCCAAATAGTGCTCACTCCTAATAACGATTCAATCTTACTTTTAAATAGATAAATAATAAACGTTGCATGATAGGTAACATTATAATATATCACATGGTACGGTCACTTTCTACTCTATACTCTTAGGTTAATATTGATATTTTATCTGTCCCAATATTAGGGTCCCTTTTATGTATATATAAAGAGTCATATTGATTTAAAAAATATTAGTTACTAGTAATATGCTTATAATACTTTGTTAACTAAATTATTATAGTAAAATGCTTTCTAAATAGATAAATTATAAAAAATTTCTTAATATTTTCTAAAATAGAGGCAAGAGATATGTTTTGCTTTGAATTATTTTTCTTGTTATTGGAAAATAAAATAGGTTTTAAATCACAGTATGATATATAAAATATAAATAGGAAGTGCTCTTTTGATTTTTATTTAATTCACGTCTAAAGAAAACTCTGTTAAAAGTGTTTTGAAAACAAAAAAAAAAGTATTTATTGTGAATAAGTTCAAAGTTGACTGACTTTCTAAGGGTGAGAAGAAGAAAATTCCATTTACAATTAATGGGGTCGGGGTTTTAGTAAAATATAGCTGTAATGTTTAGTGTGAAAATTACATTTTAATCTTGATAATGAGAAAAACTATTTTTTGTCCTTACTGCTTAATGATAAGATTTTTTTTTTTTTAACAGAATGACTTAAGAGTGTAATATCTTAAAAGTGAAGGTTTTTAAGAATATATTTTAAAAAATAGCGTTAGTATATTAATTAGAAAGTTAAGAAGTTCAAATGTAATTTTCAAAAAATATAGGGAAAAATATTATTTCATCATTGAGTTTGTTATAATTATTAGTTCATCACTGTATTTTGACAAAATTGCTCTAACATACTAACATTTGGCCTAAATTACTATCACATCACCGGGCCGTCAACTTTAACATTTGACCGTTGAAAAAATTACAGAATTGATCCTTCAAGTTGATTTGAATTTTCATTTTTACTCATTTTTGCAACTTTAATGCTTAATTTCACTGTAGTTTAAATTTTTTTGCCAACACCACCACTTTCACACTTAATAAATGTAAAATCAAAATATAAAAATTCACTAATAATTCTTAATTTGATAAAATAAAAATAAAAAATCACTATTATTATTTTAAACATTTTTTTTTCAACGAGCTTTATGGATTTGTTTAAGTAGGTCTCAAGTTTGAGTGCTATCATATACAGTTATTCCCTCTCAGAGACATTGCAAAGTGCGAAGCGGGTTAGTCGGGGCAAAGTATTGAAGATCGGGAGGGCTTAAAAAAAACAAAATAAGGAAAGTTTAAGGGTTTTTTTTTGTTAGTTTATTAATCTCTCCATTCTAATATGCTTTTTTATATTATATTGACCAAGACTTCAAAGAATGTGGATAGAAGACTTTGAAGCTTAAGCGAGAAGAGTTGAAAGATTATGGTTAGAAGACTTCAAAAATTATGGATAAAGACTTGGAAGATTTTATTTGTGGAATAGGTACTTAATTAGAGCGAATAGGTCCTTAATTAGAGCAAATAGGTCCTTCATTAAAAAAATTTTTTTTTCTCATTTTATATAATTCTATCCCTAAAGATTACAACCGCTAAATTTGAATAAAAATTAAAAATATAATATAATCCAGATACACATCATGTAGCACGTTTTAATGATTGTGGCTTTCTCAAAGTCTACATTTTGTTCTCCTATAGCATGCTTTCTTCTCTTTTTTCTCACTTTTTATAACACATTTTTTTCATAAATTTATTAAATAAATATTTAAACAACTTTTAATTAAATACATTAAATTATAAGTAAAACATAAACATCTAAAATTTGTATAATAAATTTAGTGATATTTTTATTTTAATTTTTTGCATTATTATTATTATTATTATTATTATTATTATTAAGTTGTTTAATCAGATAAAACTAATATCAAATTTTCAAAATATTTTAGAAATAATAATTTCACAGTACGGCTTGTAGCGTGCCAATCAAAACATTTTAATTTTGGACCCATCCCACCAAATTTTCTCATTCCGTCACTGAATATATACTAATTGAATCCTATAATAATAATACCTTATTATAATTTTTTTAATAGAATTATATTTTTTATGAAATTTGTATAATATCTTTATTTAGTATTAAATGGATAAAATTTAAAAACTACTGGTCTAGCTCAATCCTAATCGCTTGAGGGATTGGAATACACAAGAAAATTGGCAACTAAATGCATCTTTGTTTCAACAACTACATCATCTTTCTCTGGCCCAAAACACTGGATGTGCTAAAAGTGAATGTCAAGATCTTTCTACTTATTTAATTTCCTTATCATAAATTTGGATCCTAACTAATTGAACTAATATACATTTCAATATCCGCAGGTTTTGAAAAACTATCAATACTTCCCAATTTGGAGCTTCATAATTTAAGTGTCAATTGTTTCAGCAACAACATCTTATCATCTGTAAGTTATCTATCATCGTTGAAATACTTATATCTAATAGAAAATGCACTTGAAGGAACAACTAACAACTTTTGTGAATTAAAGAATCTACAAGAGCTGGATTTACATTATAATGATCTCCATGGTACATTTGCTATCAAATTTGACATCCCTTAAGCGATTAGATCTCTTTTCTAATGGAGACATTGCTATATCTCCTCTTAACACCTCTTGAATACGTAGACTTTTACGGAAATCTCTTCCGAATTCCAATTTCCATTTTTTAACCATTCAAAACTAAATTATTTGGACTTCAGTGGTAATAACATATCTTCAGTTGTAGAGGATCATAATTCAACTCCAAAATTTCAATTAGATATTGTCTGGCCAGGGATATGGTGGTAGAGAAATTCCCCAAATTCCTCTATCATCAGAATAAACTACAACATGCTGATCTGTCTAACAACGAAATAAGAGGAGAGTTTCCATTCTGGTTGTTTGAGAATAACATAAAGCTAGAGGACCTTTATTTAGCCAATAATAATAATTCTCTTTCCCGGCCATTGACAGACAGTTTGGTGATTTTTGATATATCTAATAATTACTTCTACGGCCATATTCCAGTAGAATTAAGGAGTTTAGATATGTTTGCAAATAGTTTTATTGGTAACATCCCATCTTCATATGAGTTCTTTGGAAAACTTAGACTTATCCAATAACAGATAATTTGGGGAAATACCAGAACAATTAACTAATAGTTGTGTCTTTTTAAGGGAACTTTCACTTTCAAATAATAGTTTGGAAGATCAAATATTCCCAAAAAGTATCAATTTGAATCATTTGAGTTGGTTGCAATAATAAATTAAATGGTAGTATACCAAATAGCTTGGCTAATTCCACTTTATTAAGAGGATGATTATATGCGGGTGACAATAATCTTTCTGGCCAGTTACCAAAATGGTTAGGAAATATGACGTTTTTGGAGTATTTCTCTCTTTCAGAGAATCATATTTCAGGGAGTTTACCGTTAGAATTTAGTTCTCCGGAGTTGAGTGAAGTTTATTTGTCTAAAAATAAGTTTGAAGTATTGTTGACTAATGCAGATCCAAATAAATCTTGGTTGTCTTTATTAGATATAAGCCACAATCAATTGGGTGGATCGATTCCAAAATGGATTGGTGGCAATGAGCAATTGAGATATATTATTTTGAGTCATAATAAGTTTAAAGGTACTCTTCCAATTAAATTATGCAAATTGAGTGCATTAATTTGATGGATCTTCCCAAAAACACATTCATAATCAGAAACCATAACCTGAAAAATCAAAAGCCTTAACGGAAAATTATAAACCCTTACCTAAAAATAAAAAATCAGAAATCACAAATATTACTAAATAGGAGTTCAATCAGTTTTGTACATAGCACATACATACCTCTAGTTGTTATTGAAGACTTTGCTTTTGGCCTTTACTCAAGCTCTTTGCTAAGGTTAATGAAGAAGAAAGAAGAGGAAATCGAGAAGTAAAGGAGCTTCAGCTGATAAATTGAACAGAATAGAACCAAGGTGTTGGTTAGGGACGATGAAAATTGAAGAGAAGTAGAAGTAGAAGAGATGTGAGGTGGTGCTGCTGCGTTCTCTAGACGAAAAGAAAAGAAAATCGGCGCAGATGAGAAAGTAACGCAGAAAAGAAGATAGAGAAGTTTAGGTTAAGGTTTAGTACAACTCTAAAACAAACCATCGTGTTTTACTCGGTTCGGTTCGATTCTCATACTTCCAAAACTAAATACCGAACCGATATTTCAAAGGTTCGGTTCAATTTTGGCTTTCGGTTTTTTATGCTTATCTCTAATATAATAAAAAACTAAAACAGATCCCTCTTTGTTTCGAAACGACGTCACATTGTTTCTAATAACACCGTTTTCATTTTTACCCTGATATAAATTGGCCAGCATTTTTTTTTTATAATTTTTGTCTCTCTTTTGCTTTATCTTTCCATCGTTTTCCCCTTTCTTGGTTCCCTTTCTCTGTTTGCTCTTTCTCTTTCTTTTTCATCTGTTCTTTTGTTATCTCATGTCAATTCCCTCTTCATTGTACCATTTTCTTCAAATTTATTTTCATCGTTTAAATTTTAGATATTAGGTTTTCAAAGAAAATGGCAGTTTCTAGGAGATTTCTTTGAAATTCGTAACAGCATTTCTATGGCTTTAGAAACTTCTTCAAAGGCAAATTGATTTCAAAACTTTCTCTGCTTGTAATGAAGTAAGTGCTTTGTCTCTATTTCCTTCTTTTCTTTGTTGGGCTTTTCTTTATTTGTGTTTGTTTTTATCTCAGCACTATATATATATATCGGTTCCATTGAAGCCTCCTAGCGTTTGAAATTTTGCTCATGATGTGTTTGCTGAAATGTCTCTTAGAATTAGTTTTCACTAGCTCGCGGAATGTGATTATTGATACGGGTGTCAATTTTTTTTTTAATAATGCGACTCTCTTATGAATGCTTTGAGTTCCAATTTCATATGTTTCTAATGGTGCATGCCACTAGATTAATCTATTTAACTTTATTTGATAAAATAAATATGCTTTATGGGATCAAGCCATCAAACTCATAAAGTAAGAATGTGGCTTTTACATTACTTCAGTTAAATTTGGAGTATTTGACGTGGAAAATTGCATTTTGATGCCTGCTAAAAGTAGGAGATGAGTAAAATTATGGTTAGATTTTTAGAGATAACATATTTTTTAGACGAAATGACCTGAGAGTATAATATCTTAAAAAATAAAAAACTTAAGAGTATATTTTGAAAAATAGAAGTACTTAATATTTAATAAAATGTTGAGAATCTAAAAGATAATCTCTCATAATTAAAATGTAAATATTTTGGTAATCAAGTTTCTTAAAAAGGAAAAAAAGTTTCTTACCGTAACACTTACACTATGTTTAGATGGGATGAGAGAGGGGTAATTAATGGAACGGTAAGGAAGGGTAAGGAGAGAGAAGGGTAAGGAGGGGTACATTAAAAAATTATTAATGTTTGGAAAGAGGTTAGCTTAACCTCCTTACCTCTGCTTACACTCCAATTTGAGGGGTAAGAAAATTGGAGTTTTGAGGGGTAAGGGAGGGTAAGACTTACCCCTCCTTACCCTTATGTACTATCGCGTAACCTCTTTCCAAACATGGGTACGGGTGAGCTTACCCCTCCTTACCTTTACTTATCCTCCCTTACCCCCAATCCAAATAGGCTGTTAGGAGTTTTACTTCCACTTCCACATGAATTAGAAAATCTGTTTAAATTTGAAATAGGATTAATATTCTAGTTTGGCCAAAAAGAAAAAGATTAAGGTTCTACGAATAGAGAGACTCACAAGAGCTAAATACTTTAATTTAACAAGATTAGTTTTCTTTTTTTGAAAATCAAGAGAAAATTATCTTATTCATCTCGAATAATAATAATCAAGAAGACAATCAAGAACTTCATCTTGCACTAGAAAGGGGCCATGACAAATAGACGCTCTAGCTAACAAATGAGCACCAACATTACCAGAACGTGTAATCCAACACGCAATAATATCAGGCCTAGCATTCAAAATATTTTTGCAATCAAACACAATCAACCCAACTTAGAATTATCTATAAATGTTTTATAACATATTATCAACATGATTAAAAATGGATTTTCATACAAGGTAATAACAGTATATTATTGTTTCTACTCCAATTGACTTTGCTACAATCCTCGGTGCAGCTTCCTACACTAATTAATTATTTAAGCTTTCCACAACAGATTTATTTTAATAGCCTTATTGGTTCTAATTGGATTGTTTGTTAGTCAATTTAATTACCTTTTTTTTTTTAAATATAGATATTTACACACGTACCCAAAGGGTGGGGTATAAAGTTACAAGTATGGAGCGTCGAACCCAGGTGGTTCAGCCTCCACACCATTGTCTCTTCCATCTCTTCTAAGTTCTAACCCCACCCACATTTTTAATTACCTACTTATTCTCTTAATCAGTCTATTCATGATTTGATTGAGTTCCATTATTATGAGATCAAATAAAGTTTGATTTCATTTTGTAGACCTTCATACTAGTATGGAAAAAAATTATTACTAAAAAGGAAAAATATCATACACATGAACTTTTAGTACTCATAATATATATATATATATATATATATATAAAGAAAAAAAAAAACCTGATATGATAATACAAACGGAACTCAAAGAAGTTGCTAGCAATTTTTTTTTTTACTCCATGAAATGTAAAATATTATTAAAAATTGAAGAAAATAATACAGAAGTTTGTCAAAAAAGGAGTGAATATAAAATAAGAATTTGAGGAAGCTATTTTCTTCGCATGGCGGGAAGACTAATAGCATCATAGGATAATATGTCTATTGTCTCTTGTGGGATAAAAGTCCACCAATGTATCTCTTGTCGAGTGTATGCGAGAGAAGCAAATAAATCAGCAGCTCTATTTCCCTCACGGAAGATGTGAGTGATTCTAACCTGTATGCAGTTTAAGGAGTCCAACATCGACTCTCAAGCAGTACGAACCGACCAAGGAACCGTGGCCAAGCGGTTTTGGAGCAAGTGAGTCACCAGTAAAGAGTCTGCCTCAATCCAAACTGCGGGCAAATGTAACTCAACAACCTTTTGAATCGCAATGATAACTGCCCATAATTCTGCCTCAAAAG
>CATIWJ010061659.1:0-33754 GCA_949640765.1 Croton laevigatus | reverse complement strand
CTTATATATTTAAAAGTATAAAATCATGAAATAAACAATAGTTTTGTATAATTAATAACGGGTTTTGGTAGTAACATTGAAAACTTAATGACTTATTGTATAATTTTTTTTTAAAATGATTTATTGTATAGTTAATCAATCACAAGCTTGAAAATAAAGAGAGAAAAAATCTCAATTGAAGCTCCAAAATAATTCAGGTCTTTAAATGTCAGAAATTCTTCAAAAATTGAAACACAATAAATCATGGTACACAAACCGTCAAGTTTACAATCGTTTAGCGGCAATGAAAAGCTCAATCTTGTGCTTTTAATGGAACATGTGATGAAACATGATTTGGGCTAGTGAAGTCAAGGGAATGGAATCTCCGAGCCTTTCCGATGGATTTGAAGATATAAGTCTATGTTTTTTATTTTTTATTGGGAAGTACAATTGAAGAAAGAAAATTATTGCAGGAGAGAAGGATAGAGAACAAGAGAGGAAAGAGATTGTTGGACAACTAATATAAGGGGTAAAACTGTCAGTTAATGATAAGGATAAATTCGTGGCTCTCGCAATAGCTCTACCTTTTGAATATCCAATAAAAAAAATTAAAAATACCATTCACAACACACGAACTTAAATATATACAGAAAAATGATCTAGAAAAGAAAGAAAGAAGAAAAGCAAGAATCAATCTATATTAGTTTTTTCATTTGGTTACACATTTACATTGAAAAATGATAATGAATTTGTGATTACTATTTGGGTTCAACTTTCGAAATTTGGGTGCAACAATTTTAATAATAAGTTAAATTTTGAATGCAATTGTCGAGCATGCAAAGTTTAGGTTGCAAAAGTATGAAAAAGGACCAAAAAAATGCATATTCAAATAATGGTATTTCTCCATCTCTTATATCATTTTCAAATCAAAATGGTATCAAAAGTAGTATTACAAGTACCATAACCCTAAATTATTAGGGTATTAACACTAATAGATAGAATTATTTAGATTACAAAACAAATAATAAGCTGAAATAGCCTTTAATTAGTAGAATTTATCCACATACTTATTGAGAAGTTGGGAAATAAGTATTCTATAGGCTTTTTCTGTAGGGTGATAACTATCCCAAAATATATAATCAGAAACATTAGAACAAATTGTTGGAATTAATCGATTGCATAAAATAGAAACTTCTATATTTCCTGATCCACAGCATCCCTTGTCAGCAACTTCAAAACCTGTGGAATGAAAAGCCAAAAAAAAAAGAAAGAATAAATCTCAAATTTCAAATGTGGACCACATCTTTGACATTTAGGCTAATGGCTCAACTATTTGAGATTTTTTCTTTTCTAATATTTTGTTTAAAAACCGAAGTAACAGCTACTAAACCAACTAATCACAGTTAATTTTGGGAAACAGACTAAATATAGAATTAAACGTAATTACCGTATTTATGTGGGTTTTGGATAATATTGAGAAGAGCGTTGTAGACATCAATATAGACAATCTTGTTGTTAGGAATAGTGGTTTTGAAAGATTCGATTTGTTTAGACAATTTGGAATTGAATAAAGTGGCAGCTTGGTTGTATTCATCTGCACATTCTCTTTGAGATCCGCCAGCTAATGTTCTTTGCGATGGTACGCATCCAATTGGGGGTGCACTGAATACTGCAATCCTTCTTGCTCCCAAGTTATATAAATCCTAGCACATTAATATATTTTAATATCAAAAGACAATAAATAAATACAATTCAATTATTATTTTTTGAAGTGGTACCTTTTCCCTTGAAGCACAAGTAACCCACATCAATAAAAACAATCGAAAGTGTATATATATATATAATGAACAATGCAGGTGTAATAATTAAATACTTCAAATATTGAAGTCAATCTAACTTTTAGCAATTTTTTTTTTTTTTGTCGAAAGCATAATTTTTATAATTATTTGTTTAAAATTTTTATTTTATATAATTAGCTTTGAGTTTGAATTCAATAAGAATTGGATTCAAATCATTAATAGATTTTGATTAACTTATCAATAGAAACAATTAACAATATAAGTATTTATGCTATATCCAAATAATAATTAATGTTCAAAAGAAATCTTTGAAAATGGACAAAACCTTGAAAGCTATATACTCCTCCACCCACAAATATAAATTTAAATAACTTTACACTTTTAAAGAATTTATTTAGATAATAGTGATATATTAAATATTTGTTTACTTAAAAAAAAAAAGAAATATTATTAAATATTTGACTTAGTATTTTACATTTTTTTTCATTAACTGTAAGAATAAAGATAAAAAATTTTAATTAAAATTTTTATGGCCATAAAAATAGAGAGTAAATTATTATAGTTATAAAGGAGTAGGTACTGCACTTTTTATGTACCTTATACAAAGATACAAACTGAAATTTCGATTTTGTAAACAAAAAAAAAGATAAAAAATTATGTACCTGTAAGAAAGTAGAAGCGTGGTCCAACATAAGATCGGTATAGGCAGGAATATCATATTGAAATTTCCTAACACGTAACACAAAATATGTATTGGCAATATCATCACTTCCTGCTACCACTATGTATATACTATTTGCTATTATGAATTCTGTTCTTTCTTCTCCAACAATCCCTTTCAGCTTCTCTTTGTATTCCTTGAAGTGCCCTAATTGATCTTCTAACGATATCACCGACTGCACATCATTCACATTTTTAATTTACTTATCAATTAAGAACAACAACAAAAAAAAAAAATTTAACATTTAGATTATATGTACTTACCGTTAGTTTAGATGTCAATGGATCAAAACCTGAAGCACCCGAAGCGAAAGTTACTCCTGTTGTAAGATCTTCTGGTTGCAGTGTTGGATCCAAATAAGCCGGTAAAGTGTCTTTAATTCCAAGCTCTTCCGCTAACCAAAAGACATATATATACTTCATTAAATTAAAAAAAAGAAAAGAAAAGAAAGACATACATACATACATATATATATATATATATATATATATATATTTAGTGATGGATTAAAATGATTAATATAGAAATAAATAAAAAACCGTCTTTTTTCAAAAATTAAGATTGAAAAATACTTATCAGAAGCAACTCTAAAACAAAATTGTCTCGTGCTCGAGAAACAAAAAATTAATTACTTTTGATGTTAAATTACACAATCAATCATTTTAATAGTGGTCAATTTTAAAAACGTACAAAAATTATCGTGTTGTTTTATAAAATACCCTTTAATACAAAATAGTGAAAATACTTGAACAATATTTGATAAACCATATATTTCCAAACCGTAAGAAAATAACCACGATTATGATTATGTTGTATGAATGTCTTTATAATGTTATAATAATACAACATAACGTAAGCATACCAAATATGATCAAAAAGAGTGTCGACCAATGCATATGAAAGTTACCTATAAGATCAGTGGGGACTTTGCCATCGCAAAATCTTCCGGTGGGCATTCCTCCTTCGAAATCAACACCGTAAGGGGCGAAATCGCATTTTACGATAGTTTGGATATTATTATTGTTGCCGGCGTCAACAATGGAATCCCCAAAAGCTAGCAGAGCTGGAACTGTGATATTTGGTGGTAGCCTTATTTTAGCTGTTGCCGTCCATACAAATATATTTCCCGCAAGGAAAAGAAGCCATATTAAGGTTGAAGAAGATTTCATTCTATACGAAGCAACCTGCATCGTTTGGGATATTCAAGCATTTTCAAAAAGTTTGGTATCCTATTCCTATTTATAGAAAGGCAAGGAAGGAGGCCAGTGAATATCAATTATTTAAGTTTAATATATAATAACAAGAATTATTCCATTATTGATTAAATTATTTAATATTATATATTATTGTATTCTTCCTTTTGAAAAAATAGAAGTGGCCACGGTTCAAATTGCCAATTCCGGCTTGTGAATAACTGGTCACAAATATTTTTAAAAATATTAACTGTAACTGCTTTGTTAAACCATTATAGTTAGGTTCATGAATTTTCAATTTCGGTAAAGTTTGAATACGGTTTAAATGTTAGAATCCATGTGCCTGCATAGGTTTATAAATAAATAAGCGATGAACTTATTTTACACAAAATCAATTAGCTTATGCTAAGATTACACGTTATTTAATTATAAACCCATTACACTTGATTATTATTAGACGTGAAATTACATTCCCGATATTAAAAACTGATGGTTCTTATTGTCGATTCGAAATTTCAGTTTTGGCTTGATTCTAGCAAAAGTTTTGTTTGACTCATGCTGGTTCCGGGTAGTTTAGGGTTTGAAACAATTTATGGTTCGGAATGAACGACCCATCTTCAAACGATTCCATCCAGTTACAATTGAAATGAATCACAAGTACTTATTTTGAAATGGTTCACAACAAGTGGGTTGGATGGTTCAAACTGTGGCCACATCCCCTAGAGCATATACAGTTGTGTAACTGTGTGCGTGACAAAATGATGACAGTTGATAAAAAGACTAATTCGAATGATGAGTGAAAATAAAATGTTTAATTTAATTATCTCAACTGCTCGATCTACCTTTATGGATAAGATGGGTTCGATTAACCATAATTTACATATGGCACCATGCATTTCTTCTCACTCGATACTTAATTAGGTTTAACAAAAAAATTAGGTTTGATAATAATAATATAGAGCAGTATTTAAGTTTCTTTTTTTAATTTGTTATGGAATTAAAGCTTCTTGTTGCTTGCATTAATGATAATAATTCTATGATTAATTAATCATTTGATTATATTGGACTCATCTATTATTAGCATAAATAATTATTCTTCTCCTGTGTTATTTATTTGTGAATTTCAGTAATAACAATTTTTTTTTATTTTATTCTTATAAAAAATAATTTTTTAAAGAGTATATATTAACTTTTTTTTTTAAAGAATTAAAGAATTTTTAACTTTTGAAACTTATTTTTCCTTTTCTGTATTATTTCCGTAACAATAATTTTTTTTTTTATTCTTATAATTAATTAACGAGGAAGGAATTTTATTTAACACTAAAAAATAATCTTGCCATTTCCAAATAAAAAAAATTGTAATTCAAGTAGTTATTTCTTTACAATTTACTTTCTTTATACTTTTAGTCCATAGATTGTTTTTTAGAGGAGTCCATAAATTGTTAGCTCAGCTAAGAGAATTTCCGATGTTTACGTGGATTGCAGCTGATGTGTCGATTAAAATAGAATGTGTGAATGATTACGTGGCTAACTTTTTATTTTTAGAGTTTAACTTTTAAAAATTATCTCCAATGCAACATCTTTTATTTTCTATTTACTTCTCTTTTTGATATTCAAAATTTAATAGATAATTAGTCAGGTAACAATTTTAATATGGACAATATCTAGTAGACCCTCCAAAAATAAAAAGCCTATTAGATATTGTCTATTGATACATTAATTGGATGATCAAATAGACATTAGCATTGGAGATGGTTTTTTCAAAATTATTTCTATTTTTCTAATGTGTCTATCAAATGAAAGTAATTTATCATTATATTGGAGATGCTCTAAAATTGTCATATTTTGGAAAAATTGAAAATATTTAAAAAATATTAGTGTATGATTGATAAAATGAAATATCAAAATCAATAATTAAATTCAGAAAATGAAATGACAAATAAATCAAGAAAGGATATATCAAAATTTCCTACCAAATATAGAAATCAAGAAATTGGTAACTGTTAACTGTCCACACCCTATCTTAAAGTTGCAAGCCCAAATCAAATAATACAATCGATTTTAATATTTTAAAAATTTTCTCTAAGAATAAATTTAAAAAATAAAATAAAATTTTGTCATATCCTACTTACTGTTCTTGACAAGGAAAATCAAACCAAACTATACTTAATGCAAGAGAACCAAAAAGATTAATAGAAAAGAAGAATAGATACCTTATTATGTGAAATTTATACATCTGTAGCACCTACTTGGAGACCTTGGGTTGGCTATGGACCCACATTAATCCCATCAACTCCCTCCATTATTTCATGAAAAATCATATCTTTCTTGTTAAAATGAATTATATGTAATAATATACATGAAAATTCATTAATTGATTTATAAAAATTGGAAGAAATTAAGCATCATGTAAAATTTTATATATAATACCACTACTTTTAAGCTAGTTTAAATATAAAGATAGATGCTTTTAACTTTTAACCTTTAATTATAATATTTAAAAGTAATTATTAAAAATAAATAACAACTATTTAAAAATGTTAAACATATGTGAAGGTCTCGAGTTCGATTACTACCAACCACATAGTTAACACTGATTTGGTGCTCAAGAGAGGATTACTCATATTGTGTAACTTATACTGTTAATGGGTCTATTATTAGCATCTTTTATATAAAAAAAAAATATTGTTAAACATTAAGATTTATATTGTAACTAAAGAAGACAAATATCAAAATTAAAATAAATTTGTACAAAATGGAAAATTTGTCTTCATTCGAAATTAAAGAGGTTGGTGGAAATTACAGTGTAGCTTAGAACCTAAAAAAGTTTAGGTTTTTCAGGCAATTTAAGTAGGTGGACTACTAACCCCTCCATTAACGTTAATTCTTTCAAGTTCGCAGATTAGTGACTAAAAAAAAAAAGTTAAAATGAATGCTTCTGGAATATTCAAATCATAGGTTAATCAGTCTATGTGAGTGGATATAAAACAGGACACAAAGCGAAGGTAGGTAAACAACCAATTCACAATAAATCACCATTTCTTTTCATGATAAAAAAACACACACATTTATATATGTTGAAATTACTGTAAATGGTACAGATGTAGGAGGGGGAGTGGGGTGGACATGCTCCTCCGTGGCCTCAGTTGCCCGGCTGCGTAAGTTGGGTGTGTTTAGGACTCTTTCGAAATAAGAAGAGAATGCATGATATAGAAAAACATGTAAGCTAAAAAATAATAGCATGAAACGAACTATATAGCCATTAATTGAGAACAGTAGCAAGTACAAGAAATTAAAAAGGTGGAACCAGCAATGTCCTTATAAGTTATATCACTATCGACTGTAGTCTTAATCTCCAACGATCAACTATATACATTAAATACGTACAGCCACTAAGCCTTTGGCTTATTGGTCACGCTTCTTCTGTTGGTGGCTTTCGGTCCCCTGTTTTCTCACTTACGCTTTTTTTGCGTCTTAATTAATACTGCATTTGCAAAAGAAACAGAAATAGTTTCTTCTAATTCCTAAAGAAATAGTTTTTAGAACCAACGACTAGTTGGTCTAACGGAATAAGACGCTAGACCCTTTAAATAAAATCTAGGTTTCAAATCTTGATTTTGTGAACGGAGAAGATTGAGCTAGAAGGGTTAGCCCATTAATGGATCTCTGCGGTCTCCGAATCCAAATTAGTCGACACTAGCGATTAAATGTCTAGGAACTGAATGAATTTCCAAAAAAATAGAACAATTTTAGGATAAAATTAAAACCGTTAAAAATGCAATTTCAAAAAAAAAAATTTTTCCATTAATACTCATATTACTAAACAAATTTTTGGTAGATTAATTAAGAGTTTAAGACTAAGGGCTCGTTTCATTTAACTATTCATATCAGCTGATAGTTGGTAGTGGATAACTAGTAATTGATTCTTGTTAATGTTTGGTAAAAATTCAGTAGCGGTAGTTGTGGTTAAAATATGAAATTACTAATAAGGATATACTTATAATTATATATAGTTTAACTAATTTTCTAGGAAATTTTGCAAAATCAAAAAATATTTTAAGCTATTTTACAATAAAATTATAACTTTCTAGGCTATGATGAAATTTCCCCGTACTTGTTTTTAAAAATCCAAAAACATTCTGGGGCAAAAAATTGAGGACCCATTTGTCAAATTAAAAAAATTTCAAGACATTTTAAAAATATTTCCAGCTACTTTGGAAAACTTCACAACTTGAAGTACCAACTGTTAACTATTGCGCTTCATCTTCTTTAGCGAGATGAAGCCAAAACGTTTATTTAAAAAAATAATAATAATAATCGGATCCTATTTATTTTTTGTCCAGCAAGATTCTCAAGGCAAAACACTTAAAAAAACAATACTAGTATTATTATACTAGTATTTTGCTTTGATTTCCTTACATTTTGATTATAAATTCAAGGTTATTTATGTCTTATAATAAAAAATAGGATTACGTTTTCATTCTAAACTTTTAGGAACGTAACATTTTTATTCTATTTTTAATATTGCAATAAAATCATCATAAAATAAATTTTTTGTAACAATTTCACCATATACCTAAGTTATGGATTAAATTGAAAAATAAAAAATTACATAACGTCCATCCCTAGAGGCTAAAATAACATTTTCACTCAAGTTTTGAACTTAATGCGCACTCAATTCAAAGTAACTAGAAAATTGAAACTTTTTGAAATGTATGAATAACAAAACAAAATAAATTGTATGCAACTAAAACCCTAATTTATAAAATTTTTTTTTTATTAATAGCACCTTATTTGATGTAATTAAAAAATAAATTTAATATTTTGGGTCCTTTCAAGTTTATAAATCTAATCACAGTTAAGAATATTGATTCATGGAGTAAATTTTTTTTAGTTCTCATATTTTAATTTTATATTTTTAACTTAATCTTTTATTTTATTATAAAAATAAAAATTTTATTTTAATCTCTTTTATTTTAATTTTTTATTCTATACAAACAATAATTTTATATGAATTTTGTCTTGAAATAAATTATTTCTCTTTAGGCAAAGAAAAAATAAAATATGAAAAAAATGTAATAATTAAATTAGACGGAGTAAAAATATAAAAAATGTATAAGTTGAAATATTTTAATTTGTATATAATAATTTTTATTTGAATCAAAGTGAGTAAACAGAGGTTTTAGGGGGGAAAAATGCTTACACTCCACAAGCCTTTTTTTTTTTCCATAAGTTATGTAGTATACATACCTCAAAAATAAAATGCACATATAATTATTGTATATGACACGCACTAATATTTTTTTCAGGTTCCGCTATTATTATTCATATATTCACAAATTTTAATTTACTCATTATTTTGAATTTAGGGTTAAATGTGACACAAAATTGAAATTTGAGTGAAAATGCTATATTAGCCACTAGAGAATGGTTATTTTTAAATTTCTAATTTTTCAATTTAGTTCAAAACTTTAATGTATGGTAAAGTTGTTATGAAAACTCATTTTAGAGTGAATTTGTTCTAAAGCTCAAAATAAGGTGAAAATATTGCAATTCTAAATGCTGAGGGTGAAAAAGTTACTTGAGCTACAAAAAATATATAGAGCTGTTTGGAAAAAAACTTCATTAACCAACTATCGGATCAATAACAACTTTTGAATAAACAGCTATCAACTCTTAAAAAATTCTTTTACTAAAAGTTGTAATTAGCTCTCTCAACCAAACTACCCCTAAAAAATATAATCCCTATTAGTGGCAGTAACCTGTGGTGACAATCGCCTCAATAATAACATCAGCTAAAAATGGTTTCCAAGATTCAGAACCAAATCAGGAAAATAACAAAATTTGTTTACTCAACCTCAATCCACTCGAATCGAGCAGCTCCATTACAAAAACGTATGAAAACAGTAAGGTAGAGCCATGGGCTGCCAAAACAGATTACGGAATATCAACCCCGCAACAGAATACCATATCAGTCCATTATTCTCAACAAAGAGAAAAAATGTCCATTAATCCATAACCAAATACTGCAAATGGTTGATTATATTGGAAGTGCCGAAATTTGTAAACTTTTATGTTTGAATGCCTAAATAAATAAATAAATTAATTAAGTGCCCAAACTATTAACGTCTACCAAATGAGTAGTCAAACAGAGACGTTTATAAACTGTGAAAACTTGAAGTGAAATTAACCCATACTGAACCGAAACCGAGGCAGGCACTTGTATAGAATCGGACATGGAAAAAGGGTTCTTCAATTCTTTGTGAGCAAATGGGAAAATCCGTTATTTGATTATGAACACAAATGCAAATTCAAATTACAAACACCATATGCTTCAACCACAAACCCACAGAAACTCCTTGAGCAACATTCCAACATCTAATGAAAATAAGCAAATAAATATATATCATATACAACTCTGGTGCCTGTTTTCACCTTAATTTTTACAATCAACAGGTCAGGTAGGTGACAAGTTTGTCCTACATTTTAGAATAGCAATTTGTTTTCCAAGGACTTTAGAAGAGGCGCAACAATTAGCCGCAAAACCAAGATGCAAAATCAATGAGCACTCACAAGAAATGGGTGTTGACACACACCACACTCGATCGTTTCAGATCCCGAGCTGGGAACCTGGACCTGCATTATTAATGAATTACTAGGAATGAACATTCCGCTCAGAAATTAAAAGGCCTAGCACTGCAAGTATGGTGAAAAACCATTCCAAACCTGCAAATGGACTGTACAAGTAGGGCAGGCAACTTCTTTCATGCGTCTTCCAGATCCATCTGACTTTGATCCTGATAATAAGGCAGATCATTAGTATGAAAATGAGTGATGATGATGATGATAATGATGATTTCCAAGCCTTATTCCCAAATAAGTTGGGGTCAGCTCCTCCAAAAGGATCTAAGTTTGGCAAATTTTTATGCTGGCTGCCAGCCTACCGGAAAATGAGTGATACAGAAGCAAAATATATATTACAAATTTGGTAACAGCAAGCAAAAATTATATTGCATTCCCATTACTTAAGTTCAACAGTATTGTAAAGAACTAAAAATTGCTGCTCTACACAAAAGGAAAAGTAAATGAATTCAGAGAACATGATTACCTGACGATGCCTTACGGTTTTTCTCCATTTCCTCCTATCAGAAAAGAAAACCAATGAAAAATTCAAATTTGTCAACACATTTCAAATTAAACAATAGGAACTAATTCAGTGCCTATTACATTGCAAGGACAGAAATATGCCTAAAGTAAATATATTGTTTACCTGAAGTTTTCTTGCAAGATCCTCATGAGAATGCAATCCCACAGGTTTACTAGCTGCTTCTTTTGCATTAGTTAGCCTCTGAGTCACTTCTGCCTGAACAAGAGAAACAATATAGAAGTTATTACTAAGGAATGAAAAGGCAATGAATTCCACATAACAAAACTTGCACCACTATACATCTCCTTTTCCACTCAGCTTAAATTGCTTCAAGAAGTTTCATTACCCACTCTCCAATAGAAAAACTAACTCCCTATTTCAATTCAAGTTAAAAAGCCAACAAAATAATGAGCCTAACTCATGATCTACATAGTAAAACCCCTGAAAAAATGCTCCCAAGGTTCAACACATGAATGACGTTCTAAGAAACTAGAGAACTATAAACAATAGAAAGAAATGGCTCATTTCTTGACACTAGAATGTTCCTCTAGGGGGCATCAGCATTATGTATGTATGTATGTATATATATATATATATATATATATATATATATATATAACAAACATAAAATAACATATCAAATTATCAATGATAAACATGCAGGAATATGTGCATACATAGCAATAATATCCACAACAGCCAGATGCATAAATCTACAGCACGTACCATGCAACGGTCACAAACTCGAACAGGCTGAGCATTCTCATCAGCAGTAAGAGCAATCCTACCATGGGTACACTTGTCACAGAAAATGTCCCCACAGTTTCTGCAGTGATGCTGACACATAAAAATATTAAAGACATTAGATGACTATGATAGTTAGCTTAAACATTTATGATGGCCATTGAGCAACCACCAGGATGAATTACCTTGCGCACAAAAGCCCCAAAATCTGTCCCACATGCTGTACACTTAGAAACGGCTTCATCAGGGACCTGAAATAAAGTAATAATGGAGCAAGCAAAACTGTTAACTGTAAATTTAACAGATGAAGAGAATGAGATAAAAATGAAAAGACCTAGACACAAACGTATATGGAAAAAATAATATGGTGCATGCAATAACTGAATATAGCTAAAAATAATATGCCTTCAAGGTACAAAAATTTATTAAAAAAAATAATCTATTTCGGAGGTCTATTTTTACCCAATGATCTTTTTCCTCGTTGCCAGGTTTTATCAAGTTCATCCAATCAACAAGCCCTTTTTTCTTGTCCGCAGCCAGCTCAACTGTCTTAGAAGCTTCAGCAGGCCGCCTGCTTCCTCCCATCTCCTTAAACTGCAAGTTAAGAAAGGGGAAAGTTTGACGCTTAGCTATTGTATTTGAAGAAGCAAAATCAAAAAAGTTAATAACTATCATGTAAAAATTGATTGAATAAATAATAACACTCTCCCTATTAGCCCACCTGCACAGTTGCTGCTGTCACTATGTCAAGAAGAGTGTTTGTAGTGTAACTATTAGATTGCAATCTTATACGTCTTGGTTCAATATCCACAGAACTCTTCGACCAGAATGCAAGGGTAGATGAATCAGTTACCTACATGAGAAAACAATTATCATATCATTAACAATTCGAACATGAATGAAAACAAGATGAAAGTTAGGGGAGAAGGCAATCTACTCACCTCACATCTAGTTATGTTCTCAAGAGGATATATTCTCAATGTTCGGTTGGTACTGGGATCAAGCATTCGAATTCCATCCAGGCCAATCTGAAAGAGAATTAATGAGATCAAACACAATATCAAAAAAATTGCATAAGAAATAGAGAGGAGGGAAATGAGAGATAAGAAAAGGAAGAGGCTTGAAGAATTCAAATAACAGAAAAAACAAGGACTTCAGAGGCACACATATTTATACAAGTCATGAAGAAATTTTTAAAATGTGTAAAGACCATGATTAATTCATAGTTCATAGTAATAAATTTGAATGATAACACACTATTGTGAAGCTTCAGTGTAGTTAATTCAGATTTACAGGCTATCCTCTAAAAGCAACAACAATGACCAAGCATCCATTCCAAAATAAGTTGGAGTCAATTGTATGAATCCATCAAATCACATAACATTTGTCTCATTCCGAGCCAAACTCTCAACTAGGATCAATTACTTGGATCCTTCACCTCTATTCTAATATGTCCATAACAAAATAGTCACTAATACCTTATGTCCTTAGACCCTAAGCAACAACTTCCATCCAACAGTTTTAAGTCTAACTCTTTCTTTTTTGGGACCCTCCAACACGTATGGAAAACAATTGCAAACCGGAGAGCACAGCAGTCTATGTAAAACGTGGCCATTCCATCTTAATCTTCATTTTCTCATTTTATCTCCAACTTCTATTACTTGAACTCCTTATCCAACATGCTCACTTCTAATATTGTCCAACATCCATTCTGATATAACGCATTGCTGGCGTCCCTAGTTGAAATCTATGTCTAATGCGTTCATTTCTAATATTTTCCAACTTTGTATTACAAATCCATCTCAACATGCCCATCCCCATCACATTTAACTCATGGACATAATTCACTTTTGATGCCCAAATTCACTCTCATAAAGCATTGATGCCCTCACTATTGTCCTATAGAACTTACCTTTTTACCTTGTTAGATATCTTTCTATAACATAGTACACCTATAGGTATGCTGTTATGCAACAGGAAGATATCTAATAGAGGGAAAGGTAGCAAAGTTACTGGGACTAATGTTGGGATCCAAAGGCCAGATACAGACAAGATGAGTGTTTCAGAAAACTAGATGTTAAAATGAATATACGGTAATACATGATAGGATAGAATTAGAAATTATTACATCCAACTGAAGGAAGCCACACATGTGAAGGATAAAAATGAGAGAAATCTTGAGATAATTTGTCGATGTAGGTTAGAATGAGACCTAAAATTGCATAGAAGATAAGTTGTCTCAAAAGACTTACTATTACCTGTCATTAGTTCAAAGCTAAGAACAAAATATGATTGGAAGCAAATGATTCATATGGCTAAAGCCAAATAATTTGGAACTAAAAATTAGTCATCATAAGATAAACACCAGTTGCTCAATTCAAATGCTCTAAAATATCAAATTAGGAAATCTGAAACTCCATAAGAAAAAAAAAAAAAAAAGAGGTCCCACTCTAAAGCACCTCCTAAGAATTTGGCAAACTCATAAAAGTTTTATGTGGTTCGTTTAGAATCATATGCCTACAATGTTTGAATCATAAGTCTGTGAACATGATCTACTATCAAAATGAAAAGTTGCATACCCACAAGGTATTCCACTCATCAACCTTTAAGTAAAAATATGAAATATCATTTGCAATATAAAAAAGAAGGGTTGATTACAAAAGGTAAAGAAAATTCAGTAAGAGTACAAGTTAAGATACTCAATACCTACAGTAGCAGTCAACTTAGCAACCTATTCCATCTATCATCATTTTAACGAAAGCAGAGAAAATTCATTGAATGAGCATATCCTTATATGGACATTGATATTTTATTCATTCCTGATTGCGTATAATGTTTTCACCTAAGCATAATCCAGCACTCTACCCTAGAATTAAGAAAAACCACAAATTGTGGCTGCAAAATTAGAGATCAAGGTAAATGATTGTAAGTACTTATCAAACCTGGCAAAGCACATCCATGGTGGTCTGACCTCCGCTTTCAGCCAACAGTTTAACCCTAAACTTTTGAACTCCACCCTTAACATCCTGCTGTGTCTCTGCCCTAGGTACTGCTCGCACAATCTTCGGAGAACCTGAACCAGCTGATGAGTCCTTCCCAGAAGGGAAGGTAATCGCTCTCCCATAATCATCGAACCCAGACCAAGTTGATGATCTAGGTGCAGTGCCTCTGGCTCCATACGGCTCTGCCTTCCCTCCCTCATAAGCATAAACGCCATCACCATATCCAACATCCCGCCCCATATCATACCTGCTCTCTGGCCGCTTCCCATAAAGATCCGACCCCAAATCGGATCCGCTTCGACTATAACCTCCATACTTATCATCCAAATAACCAACACTGTGATCGAATTTTAGGGAATTCTCATATGGATTATCATATACAGGCTGTGCAGATGATCCTACAGGATTATTATTATAAGGCGGGGTAGTGTACAATGACGAATATAATGGATTGGAACTCGGATTACTATTATTCGGTGCTATTGAAGAGGGAGGCGGAGGAGGAACATAGCCGGAGGCCGTCGGATTCTGATCGTAAGGTGGATAATATGATTGCTGAGAAGTCGGAGGAGGCTGGTAAGACCCATGCGAATCATAAGGAGGGAAAGACTGTGGTTGGGATGTGTTAAATGCGGATGGCAGAGAATTAGGGTTCAAAGCAGCTGTCGTTGCTGGTTGTGGCGGAGGCGGTGGGGTGTATGAGGGAGCAGTGGGAGGAGGAGGAGGGACAGGGTCAGGATTTTGAGGATAAGGAGGGTAATTAGGAGGATAAACTGAGTAATCAGAGGGAGGGTAACTGGAGGAAAACGGCGGAGCTGAAGCTGATGCCGATGCCGATGCCGATGCCGATGCCGATGCCGATGCGTATGAGGTCTGATGGTGATCAATTGGATTAGGATTGGGATTGAAATTAGGGGTAGGGCTAGGGCTAGGGTTAGGGTTTTGAAGATGAGAATATTGGTAATAAGGATT
Organism: Croton laevigatus; assembly: GCA_949640765.1. NCBI lineage: Eukaryota > Viridiplantae > Streptophyta > Magnoliopsida > Malpighiales > Euphorbiaceae > Croton > Croton laevigatus. The sequence continues at coordinate 18,197 of CATIWJ010061659.1, read as the reverse complement.
ATAATCTCCTTGCTGCATAGCTAATTCCGATCGGCCGTCAATTTCGCTTTTCAGGAACAGATCAAAGTGATCAACTATGGCTTCCCTTTCTTTTCCTTCAGCAGAAAGCAAAGACGGTGAACAAGGAACGAGAAAACGATGATAGGAAGATTAGGAGGACAATCATTAGAGTTTTACTTTCATGTAGTCACCAACACGCAGGATTAAGTTGCGTTTGTTCGGTGTGTACACGTGGCATTCTAAAACAGTGCTAGAAAGAGCTAGCAATGCCAATGGGCTTCCAATTGGAACGCCAATAAGTTGGGTTGGGTCTTGTTTTCCATATACGTTTTCTATGGGCTTTTTGTTAAAACTGATTATAAGTTCGGCCCAAACAGCAAATGATAAATATATTTTTTCATTAATTTCAAATTTGTTAGTATTAAAAAGAGACAATTATTATTTATTCCATCTACATTGAGAAAATCTGTCATTTTTCTTTTCAATTGTACTACTAATTAGCCATTGTGTTGTTTCCATTAAACCAAAAATTAAATTGATGTAATTAAACAAACTAATAGTATTACCTTGCATTTTTAATCACATAGCAAGTGAATAGCACTCAAAATTTTGTTAACTGAAACTGATATCAAACCTGAAAATGTGAAAAATCGATTATCCAACTGAAAATATTTCGATTAACCGTTAACTAAAACTGAAAACTTTTGGTTACTGAAATACTAACTGAACAATAACAAAAACCAAAAAATTTGTATCCTATTTAAACATTTTCAACTCCAATTGACTCTATAAATCAATTTAGATAATAATTGATTAATCAAATATTCAATTAAAAAACTCAAAATTTAGAAGGACTCACATCAACACAATTGCCAAATACATAAATTAAGCAAATAAAACAAAATCCCATCCAAATCTATAAACAAATTACAGCAAAATCACATTACGAAAAAAGAAAAGAGAAGTTGCAAATGACAGCAAAATTGATACTGATGTGGCAGAAGAAGATGATTTACATACAGAGCAAATCAAATCCACTTATTTCATCAACGTTGATATTGGTGATTTCCATTGTTTAATTTTTTATTTTTGCAATTCTAATCTACCTCTCCATCTGATAATAAATTTATAATTAATGTTTGTCCATTAAATATTTATCCACTGTTGAACCAGAAATTAGACAAAGAAATAACAGGAACAGCATAGAGAAAGAAAGAAAGAAACAATTCTATTACAACAAGAATACAAACTAACCAAATTCATGCATTACACCAATTGCCATTAAATCCCAAAATTACTCTGAAACCCTAAAATTGAAAGAGGGAATAGAGAAAAGGAGAACTAGAGGCAGAGACAGATAAAAAAAGAGGAGAGAAAAATGATAAGTGTTGGTGCTGTGGAAGTAGAAGAAGAACAAAGAATCGATGGAATGAAGTTGGAAAAATTGGAAATTAGAAAATCATACTAAATTTATGTGGTAGGGCTTAATTAAAATCACGTAGAATAGGTTTGGTTCAGTTTTTCGATTAACCAAACTAACCGAAAATTTTAAGACTCCTAACTAAATACTGAATCGAAAAGTTTGGTTAATTTAATCGAGAAAATAAAAAACCAAAACTAGTAAAAATTTCGGTTAACCAAACCGAATTTTTTTTCAATTTTCAGCTTGATTTTAGTAAAACCAAACTATACTCTCAACTACATGTTGCTTTTCAAGGGCATAAGAACAAAATTAAGTCATAGAAATTAATTTAATATTTCAATAAAAAAATCTAGCTCAATAATAATAATAATAATAATTCATCTTGAAATTGTATTTTCTTTAATTTTTTTCTACGTCCCAATATATAGTCTTGTTTTTTAATTTAAACTTGTTGTGCACCCGAAAAATAGGCGGTTTTTACATTATTTTAAATTTTTTTTGACATGATTCTTTTGAATTACTGTTGTATATATTTTTTATTATTTTAATATTTTGAATTTATATATATTGGTTTAGTTTTTTTTTTTGGCAATAATTTTTTTTCTTTTATTTATTTTGCATTTTAAAATATACAGTATAGTTTTTCTTTTCATGTTTTGAGTTTGTGCTTGTATTTGCTGTGTAACATATGATATTCCAATTTAATATAACAGTTCTTTTCAATTTAAATTAAGTGTAACTGAATTTTTTTCACATTTTAAAGAAGTATTTCTTAAATTATCGTTTTGTAATCCTTGTTTTTATTAAATGTAACCTTTACGATTGTTTTTAATTTAATTTAAAATATTGCATTATTTGATTTATATTTTTGTCTTTTCATATCTTTATTATATTCTTAATGAGTTGTAACTTTAATTTATTCCTCTAATTTTTAAGTTATAATAATATAAATTTTATCACCCTAACAAATTATAAATAACTCAAATACTCTAAATTAGCATATATTTAACTTAGTAATTGTATTTTAAACTATTTGTCAGAATTATAATTTTTATTATATTTTTATCATTTTTATTTTCAGCAACAACAAAAATGAAACTAAAAAATTTTGAACATTGTTTATTTTATTAATTATACCCCTAAAAGTAATATTCGTCAATGTTGATGTTGATTATATATATATAGTTTAAGTCATTTTCCTTAAAAAAAATTTTAAAGTTATTTATGGGAAAAATATAGAAAAAATAAAAAAAGGTACGTTTAATTATTTTTTAATTGTGTGAAAATCAAATGTATGAGTATAATTTTAGGATAAACTAAATAATAATAATAACAATAATAATAATTATCTAAAAATTATTTTAAAAACATTTTTTATAAAAATAACTGTTTTAAACAACTTGTTTGAACGTTGCCACACCTTTAATTAATTTCTAATTAAGGGCGTTTGATTTGATCCTCCATGATGGAAATATATACTAAAAAAACAAAAAAATCCAAAAGTTTTGGGATTATAATAAGTTTTTCTTTTTTGGGATTATAATAAGTTTTTCTTACATACATAAAAAAAGGGACATTATTTCCTACATGGATTGCGACGTGTACATATAAAAGAGGAAGTGGATGAGTGACGAGTCATGACTCAGTTCTATATAAAGCAAAACCCAACAAGGCCTGCGTTTAAAGGCTCTTTTGGTCTATCCATGAATGGACCAGATATCATACACCTTCCCACGTTATTTAATGCCCGCACCGGATCTCATTTTTTACGAATCGGAAACTCTCTTTTTCAATTTTTTTGTTTATTTTTATATAAAAATATCCGTCTGATATAATATATTATGGACCCCACCTAACGTAGCTTAATACGTTTTGTTCTAAGTTCTCCATCAAAATGAACTTTTTGCAGCCTTTGGTGCACTTCTACACATTCTACCAAATTACACCCACAGTGTCATTATAACTTGGGAGGACACACTAAAAAAGTGATTAACCAGTAAATTAAATTTTTGAATTGTCTGTTAAGAGGAAAATTAGGACTTTTTAGAATAAATAAATGTATGAGATTATTGTTAGGGAAAATTAATTAAAGCTAAAATAAATTTAACATTTTGATCACAATATCTATCAAAAAAACAAATGGGTTGGAATTAGTCTACATTACTAAAATCTTTAAATTGCAATGCAACTGTACGGAAACAAAGATCCCATCTGGCTACTAGTCAAATTTGATCCTTACGTTTGCAAAGATCCCATCTGGTTTAAATCAAAATTCGTGATAACCCATCATAAATACAGTTGGATTATTGATAACAAAAATTATGCAACGCATGTTTGCAAAAAATTAAGATCACCCATATGGCTTACGGTTTGAATCCAAATTCGTCACAAAAAATCATGCAACATTGAAAAATGCAACGATATTTGCAAATGCATCCAGTTCCAATCCAAATTCATTCGCATTATTGCAAAAGATTTGTTCATATTGGTAGTTTAAAAAAAAAAAAACTTATTAGGAGCATTTTACACAAATATAAAGAACCAAAAATATTGACGATGAAAGCATTTTCAACCAAAGGCAAGAAGCAAATGTCAAAACAAGCAAATGGGTAGTCAATTTATGGAGTTAGATCAGATGGATTCTTTTTCACTTTACTTTACAACCTGATAAGATGGTTAAGAAGATAATTAAGAAGAAGAAGAGGAAGAAGAAGAAGCATTATAAAAAGAAAGTTAAAAAAGAAGGTAAAAAAAAGAAGCATTATAAAAATGGCGGTGACAGTGCAATTGCTGTGCCAAATTAACCTTTCTTTTCGGCCAGTCAAAGCAGAAATACGGCTAAAGCTGGCCATCTCGCTCTGCCAATATATGCCTTTTTTTGTTTTTTTGCTAGAAAGCTCCAACCAAATCAAAATAGATATTATCTTTCTAGTTCGAAATTGCTTTTTGTTAAGCTAAATCAGGCAAAATATCATTATCCTAGGCAACCTATAAACATCCATACCAAATATATAATATAATAAACATAAATTAATTCTAATTAGTTAAAATAAATTCAAATTAAAAATTAATTAAATACCAATACACTTGATGATCAGATGTTAGCCAAAAAAAAAAAAAACATGATAAATTTAGGAACAATTTGACCATTTTCGAATAATTTGGATTAATGGGCATTTGCAATTTGATCAGAAGTCAATTAAAAATGATGTTAAACCCAAAAAACTTCGAAGCTACCTTCTTTGACAGATTGACAAACAGGACAAGAAGAAAGAAAAGCTTCACAAAACTTGCACGAGCAAACATGTCTGCAAGGAAGAAAGAGCATGCACGAAATTCTAGAATCGCACCATTTACATCCCAAACCCATCACTGAACGGTCTTTTTCTTTTTTGCAAGAACCATAGCAGAAGGATTCCGAATCTTGTTCAGTATTTTTATTGTCGTTGTTTTCGAAAACCAGAAGCTTTTCTTTAACTTGTTCAAGCGTGTTGCTAAGATCTATCGCCATTGCTTCTTTTTCTTTAGCTTGTTTTTGCCATGATTCTCTTTCTGCTTGAGCTTTTCTTAAACAAGCTTCTAGCTCCATTGTTTTCTTTGTTACTTTGGCCAGATGTTCTTCTTTTTGCCTCATTAATGAAATTGCTTTGGATTCCACATTTCTTAGCAAGATTCCAAGTTGGTGCTTTCTTAGCTCTTGTAAGGCAGATCTTAACCGCTCATTCTGCATTTATTAATTAATTCCAAGATTAATTAATTACAATTTTAAACAACGAAATTAAAGAATTATTCAATTTAAAAAAAAAAAAAAACAGTTCGTACCTGTGATTGAAGAATGCAGTCAACCTCTCTTCTTTGAATTTCAAGATAATTAGCATCCAAAGCCATGGAAATAAAACTATTACAGCTTGAGAATTGCGAAGAGAAAGAAGGAGATGATGAATAAATCCCTGTAAAATTCTGAGTGCTCTGTTGTTGTTGAAGAAAAAGATTCTGTTGCTGAGAATATTCTTGAAAAGGCAAACAAGATTCAGCTGGTTCAAACCCAGAAACAGGATCATTGTTATGATTAGTATTATTGTTATTAATCATCCAATAATCCTGTAACCCAGCAGAAGAAGAAAGAGGAAGATACAGAGTTTCAGGATACAACTCTGCTTGAACAGCCATTGATTTTAATAAAATACCAGAAGAAGAAACTAGCACCTAAACGTTCTGTTCTGATGAGATATATACGAATGAAGGTCTGGCTATAAATAAATAATAAGATTATAGAAGAAAAATGAAAAACCCACAACGGATACGAAAATGAGGGTAGGTTTAAAGCTAGGGTTTGATGTGGGTAAGATCAGAAGAGATGCATGAATGACCTTTTCTTTCTTTCTCTCACTAGAAAAGGCATAAACTTTGCCTTCTTTGTTGCTTAATTGGCTTTGGAGTTTCTTTCTGGTTTAACTGAAAAAGACCATTCAAATTGTATTTATATATATAAGGTAAAAAGAGAGAGAAAGAATCTGACAAAATCTTGATTTATAATGAGAAGGGTAATTAAGTATAATTAAGTAATTAATGGGTAATGTTGAATTGAGTAGAGGGTGTAATTGGGGGGACTAAAAATGGAAACTAATAGAGGGGAAGCAGAAAGAGATGGATGGGTGAGAGAGAAGGTACGTACAGAAGCAGATTTAGCGAGACAGAAGTATCGGGTCAGAGAGAGCAGAGGGAGGAGGGTGGTGGTGGAGAGATTCACTCTTTTATAGGACGTGAAAGAGTCAGACGTTTTAAGATAGGAAGAGAGAGAAATAATGAGAGTTATTTGTCAGTTTGGTCATCGGGAAAGACTGAAGAACAGCATTTCTTTTTCATTTTTCATTTTTTTTTTTTTTTACTCCTACAAATAGTGTAGCAGAAGATATTATTAACATCATAATTTTAAAACCATAAAATATAATAAAAAATTAACTCAAATGTATTGAAACCATTAAAAGAATTTTTTTTTTCTTTTTAACAAAGCATTAAAAAATTATATTGAAACCGGTTTATTATATGTACTTGATTTGCCATATGGGCCTAATGAAAGGACAAATATTGCGATGCAGAGGTATTACACTATTAAATCTGATAGATACATGGTTATACACACATATGTGCTCAGTGTACCAGCAAGCATCTGCTAACACTTTTTCATCAACCTTTTTAGTTCCTCTATTTTTACCATATTTTTGTCTGGAATACTATTTGCTCAAATTTTGGTTCAACAAAATAGGAATACTATTCAGAAAATTCTAATAATAATAATAATAACATTTTCAGATTTTGTCCAATTATCTACCACAAAGTCTAGTTTTCGATAACACTTTGCTTGTGCCAAACGAAAGTTTTATATATGGAGTTCAAGGTAGCAAAAGACTGAAAGCCTCTATCGGGGGCGGAGCAAACAATTTTGGAGCCCTGTTTATTTTTTTAATTATTTTTTAAAACAGAGCTCTCTATTCATAATTTAAAAGAGAAAAAATTTCAATATATACCGTTTTAGCCATTTTCAAAACCTATTTATCTTAATAAAAATGATTCCATAATTTAATTAACACCATTACTAATTATATTTCAAAATAAATTCATATATTTACTTTATTTTAATTTGGAGGACTTAAATGAAATACTAAAATAAGTTCAGGGACGATTAAGGATGGAGGGACTCAATTGAAAGGATACAACAACTTTTGGGCCACCCACGTAATATGTAAAAAGCAGGAGGACCAAAATAAAGATAAGTTGTCTTCTATAAAAGAAAAAGGGCAACCCCTATTGCTCTTTGAAGAGAATCCGTAAAATCTCAAAGTCGAACTAGGTCCTGAGTAAGGGGAATGCCTGTGGTCAAACTAATGGCATGGGCATGATGGTGAGGTAATGCTAATTGATTCTAACCTTTAGAAATTCTGCAGAATTTCAATTTCGCTGGCATCACTTTCTCTTGCCGTTTCTCATGATTCCGGAGACAAAAATGGCCAAATAAGGTACCGTTGAAATCGTCTTTTCATCCTCTATTTATTTATAGCCTCAAATCTGATGGAAAATGATCCAGAGATGGTGAAAATTGAGGAAAACTTAGGTTGGTTCACTATCATTTTTAATGGCTGCCTTGATTGGTTTTATCACCTGAGGCCCCCTATTTTTTAGAGGCCCTATGCGATCGAACATGTTGCACCTGCCCAAAACCGCCCATGGCCCCTGTCTAATAGGATTCTTTTGGGTTATGTGAATGTCGAGGCTCAATCATCTACTAGATTTTCGGGATCCATTAGCCCAGCCTAACAAGTATGATGAGGTTAAATCCAGAGGTCGAGGTCATTAAGGCAACCTCTCCTCTTACTAAGGTGAGAGCGACCTCCCCCCTTTGACTAGATAAGGGCAACCTTACCCAGTACCTAAGTGGGGCGTCCACACTCTTTCACAGGGTGCCAGATTAAGAGGATGCTTACACTAACTTATCTAAGAATTGTTGTAAATTAATTAAAACATTTTTTATGTTTTACTAATAGATAATTCCGTGAAAAAAATAATCACATTGTGACATGTTTTGTTAGATGAAGGGAGTAATTAGGACTGTAAATGAATCGAAACTAATTGAACCGATAAGAGGTTCGGTTCGTTAAGGATATATTCGAATTCGAGTTCGATATGAATTTCAATTAAGGATTTTAGTTTGACTCAGTTGATGTTCGATAATATTCCAGTTCAATTTGAGTATTTGATTTCAAAGTTCATTTCAAATATTCGATTTGTTAGCATGATTCGAGTATTCAATTTGAAAGTTCGTTTCAAATATTTGGTTGGTTAACATGATTCGAATATTCAATTCAAAAGTTCGTTTCAAACATTTGGTTGGTTAGAATGATTCGAATATTCTATTCGAAAGTTCTATTTGAGTAAGAGTTCGTTTACCTGTAAATTACTCTTAATTAATTAGTGAAAAACATAAAACGAAATTGTTTTAGTAGGGTTCGCCAAACTATCATATTTGGTTTGAGTTCGATTTATGAAGTATTCGAACTCTAAAATTCAGTTCGTCTATAAATTAAATTCGAATCGAATTGAGCTTTTTCAAACTGAGCACCGAATGTATCTTGAATTTTTGATTCATTTTCAGCTCTAGGAGTAATAATCTTTCACCTTTTATGAAGTACACTCCAAAAATTTCGGTAAAAAACTCTCTCTGATATACTCCCTTATAAACCTTATCTATCTCTTTGTTATTTGGGCAGCCACCAGTGTGTTTTCTATCATGATGGCTACCCATTTTTCCTTTTTTTTTTTTTTATGTTTTCATTTAATAAATCTCCAGATTTATTGTGTATTTGATTCAGAGTTTAAATTATTTTTTAAAGTACTGAAATTTTGTAAGTGTTTATTTTTTTAATGGAGGTAGCGTTCCTTTAATTAAAAAATAGTTCTGATTTGTTTGTAGAGCTATTTCAGTTGCTAGAAAAAAGTTAAAATTGAAATGCAAATCTTTTCATAGAGAGATTTGAAAATCATTATGAGACTCGTTAGTAATCCAACTAATTGTATCGATCAATCATACTCAACAAGTATTTCCAAATATATTCATAGTTATCCGATCATGAGACCCTGTATCTAAAACCGTAATTGCTTTACATGCAAGAACCTTGTGACATGGTTTTACCAGTAATAATAATAATAATATCAAAAAGATTAAAAAAAAAAAAATCAATCTGAGACCTCATCAATTAAAACTCACAATCGTCAAAAAGCTACAACTGCACTAGCATAGAAAAAGAGACCAATTTTAACCATCGAGTAGAAGAATGTATTGCTATTTTCACTGAGCCGGCTTTTTACCTACGATTACAGTTACCTAAACGGTGAACTGCTGCTCTAGCTGTAAAAAAAAAGCAACAATGCGAAAAGAATGGAGTCATTTATTACATTCATCGCCCCTAGGCGCTCATCTCATTTCATCATGTACGTACGAATCTTTGGATTCCAGTTCATTTACTAGTTCTGGACTAAGACTTCATTTTATTTTTAAATTTATTTATTTTTTTTCACATTTTTACTGCGTTTTTGTTTGGATTTACATGAAAAAATGTTTTACTGTTGGAGATGATCATTCATTTGATAGATTGATTTCCTTTATTGGTAAAACTCATTTTTCTTTTATGGCATATTTATGCCTTTTTATACTGGTATTCATTTTACAACTCATTTCACATGCAACACCGAGTCCAGTAGTCACAAATTACTGACTTGAAAGAAGCCTGATCAAGGTTATGATGATAGCTGGATGAACACAACACTTTCTCAAACAAAACAAACAAAAAGATAGTTGATTGACCTACCTCTTAAGCTTTTTTTTTATTTTTATTGAGATTGATATATCTGAACTAATCAAAGCCAACTTCAAATTAATCTTAAATTTGAGTATTTTTAATTGAATTAAGATCCAACTTGAGTACAATTTTTGTTCAGCTCTTAGTTTAACATCATCCAAACTTAGCTCGGTTTTACAAACCTCATGTGTACAAATGCCTCATGGTTAGGTTAGGTTTCATTATTATTATATGTTGTCAAGTATTGTTTTTATTTTGCATTGAAAATATTAATGATTTCATGGGTATTCGACTAAATTTATGTTTTTCTACTTTTAACTTTTAAAAAGCACTTAAAAAGAACAATTTGCTACTTTTGTTGGGACAGCTTGTCTCTTAAAAAGAAACTTATAAACCCAAAAAATACAAACAAATGGTTTTCAACTAAAAATTACTTAAGCCTAATCAAACACTCTTCATTTGTTTTTGCATTTTTCTTTAATAATTTCCCAAACTTGTCCACTCTTCAACTATCCAATCGTGAGATTTAATCCTGTAGGCGGATAATGTATAGTGTTGTATTCCATGTAGAATCTGAGGTTAAAAGGGTAGGAATCCCTATTTATATGGATCTTTCTTGGGTTATTGGATCTGCCCGCCAATCCAAGTCAAGTCCCAATTCACAAAATGGATCTAACATACAGTTGTTTTGCTCAAGCAATTACAGAATTTGATGATCAAATTAGCATCAAATACCATCTTAAAATCGCATATTCATGAGCACTAAACAAAGGAATCAAAAAGCAAAGGAAAGCTTATTCACATTACATTAAAACATAACTCATATCAATTATCAATTCAAGGTTTGTAGTTCCGTTTCCAGGTTGAAAATTAGTCCATGTGTATAATTTATTTGCTGAAATTTTATATGTCGGCGGCGTCTATCTAATTTAACTTTTATATACCTCAAGGTTGAATCACTCTGCAATGTTGGTTCTAAGAATAAAAATTCATCAAATCTTTCAAGCCTGAATCCTAGTAGGTTCCCCAACTGCAGTTTCCATCCGAGAATACCATTCACCAATCCTTGTATGTTCCACCATATCTTTACCCGACTTCAAGTATCGGATAGGCCTTAGAACGCCAAATACAGCAAGATCAGCTAAATTAGGTTTTGAGCCACCTGCAAAGATGAAACACGTTGAAAAAATCAGCAGATAGGAATGATGGGAAAACTAAAATTTTGTTGTAGAAAGTAGAAATACAAACCTAAATAATCTCGGCCCTTCAAGGCATCAACCCATGTTTCTGCAGCATCATACAAGGCTGCACGTTCATCAGTGATGTTATGCCTCTTCTTCAGTTTCTTCGACACAAAATACATCGCTGCAGCTCCAGCATACTTAGCTACTAACCTCTCAGTGAAGCTGAAATTGCCTGATTTACGGAGAAGTAACAAAAACAATTAGAATGGCCAAACGAGCAACATGCTTAGCACCTTTTAGCAATAAATGGATCAAAAAAATAATTTTATACATACAGGTCAATTGCTCAAACATACAAGATAAGAGATCTCATGGAGAGAAAACAGTTGAATGAAAAATATGGGATTGAATGTGCAAACTTTTATAGAGTAGCCTAAAAATCTTACCATGGGTGGTGATATAATCAAATGATTCAAGCGCTTCAGAAGTGGTTCGATAAATATTTGGGGATAAAACATGCACCAAGTGATTATCCACCCACCTACGTTAAGAATGCGTGTATCGTTAGTTGACAGGCTATTGGCAAAAGACAAGTCAGGCAATAAAATTGGGAAGTCCATGATAAGAACAAAATTAAAATAACAGCAATAGAAGAACATAATACTAGTATAAAAAGCATTTTATACTTAAAAACCATTGCTAAAATGAGAAATGCATTAACTCTGCAAAGATCCTGAGGAATTAAATTCTAAAGTGTTAATATGCTTTCCTACCCGCGCCACTTGCATTCTTCATCTTCATCTGAAAGAGACTTATCCGGATGAATCCTTTGGAACAACTGATCGATTATAACTGTACCATGAAACATGTAAGCAAATTACATGAGAAATTCCCAAGCAGTAAGATGTAACTTGATTAACACAGCTGTCTGGAAATAATTTTAGTATATATACCTGAAGAATCAACCATCTGCTCTCCATCAACTTTTAGTATAGGAACCTTCTTGTAATCAGACCACTTGATTTCCTTTTTACTGATGGGATTGACTTCTACAACTTTGTATGGAATGTTGTAATAATCCAAGAATGCTGAAAGAATTCAAATCAAAGATACAGGCCACAAATTCAATTGCATTAAAAGAAGTTAATCAATGTAAAACAATCAATCTATCTAGCTTCACCATAAATCTCCCAACAACGAGTAATAATTCACGATAATTTGTGCAAGATAAAACCTTTTTAAGTTCTCCCAACAAATTATAAACATCTCCTTGACAATTAAAAAAAAAAAAAGGGAAATGCAACAACGCTTTTCCAATTAGCTACAATAAGCATTTCTTTGGCGAAATTGCTTCGCAGAGAGTTGTTATTGCATAACTGTTTACCTATGACACAGGAAAATATATTCTCCAGTGTGCAAAAGAACACTGGAAAACTAATCCAATGTAATGAAATTTTTTAAGGTAACATTACAGAGAAATTCATGAAAACTTCTACAATGTAATTAGGATTATGCTTACCAATGCAGAAACTAATCCTATCTAGCTCTGTTTCTAAATGGATTGAAAATCATTAGAAATTTGAATTGTTCACTATTGAAGCATAATTTTTAATCAAATACTTTCATCCTAAAAGTTCAAAACAAAACAGCGATCCCTTAATTTCAAATTTATACTATATGGAAAAGCAAAAAGACTAATAGCAGACAGTGAAAGGTAGCTCTTACCTTTAACCTTGTTGCAGAAAGGACAAGCTTCGTATTGGTAGAGAGTGACGTCCTTAGGGAGGAATTTCTCGGTCGGCGGCAGTTCCTTGGCTTGGACCTCTTGTCCCAGAGATGAAACTGCAGCAGAGAAGAACATTGTCCCAGTGAAACCGCGCCCAACAGAGGGGCTTGATATTCCAAACCGATCAGCAATTCTCTGCGAAAAACTCCAACTTGAGCATGTGCTCGTCCTCGCAGCTTGAACCGCCCGGTTCTCCACCGTGGCGGCGCCGGCAAGGGTCCGGGTCAAGGCAGCGAGTCCGTTAACTCGTCTCATTGCAACGGATCGGGATAATTGACTAGGGTTTTGGCCTTTCGGGACTTCTTAAGAACAAGGGTTTAAGAAGGGTTTTTGACATTTAAGTTCGGTTTTTATTGTTCTCACCAAAAGTTGTCAGGGAAATGAAAGATAATAGGGGAATTTATATTTACCTCCCGATGTTTTACATAAATATATAATTTTCTCCCTAATATTTTTAAATCCTATAAAATTCTCCCTATATAATTAAAAAGTCAACTAAATTAACCTTTTGTCAAAATTTCCATTAAAAATGTGGACAATGACCATTTAACCTCAATTTATTTTTATTTAATATCCAAATTGCCCTTTGGGCAAGTGTTACCTTTATCCTCAACAAGCCTACTCTCCTCATGATTCACGGCTTCGGCGCGAACGCAATGTGGCAATTCGACGGCACTTGAAGTCTAAATTCAATCTAAACATTCCGGATCTTCTGTTCTTCGGCGATTCTTACACGACCTGACCTGAGAGATCCGAGAATTTCCAAGCCAAGTGCGTGATGTCTTTAATGGACAGTGTTGCTAACGTGAGCAAAATAGATGTTATGGGAATCGGTTACGGGGGATTCGTGGCGTATAGCATGGCGACGCAGTTTGAGGAGCAAGTGAGACGCGTCGTGTTACTGTGCAGTGGAGTTAGTATGGAAGAGAAAGACATAGAGGAAGGGTTGTTTAAAGTGAAGAGCGTTGAGGAAGCTGTGAGTATTTTAGTGCCGCGAACTCCAGACAAACTTAGACAGCTGATGCGACTGTCGTTTTACAATCCTCCACCAGCTGCTCCTTCCTGTTTTCTAAATGATTTAATTCAGGTTAGATTCTAAAAAGTTTACTAATTTAGTATGGATTGTTTTAATCCAAGCAAAATAGCTGATAATTATTCATTTTGATTTTGAGATTGATCTCAGTTTGAGATGAATTTGATTGTGTTTGATGTTGAATTTGGAGGAATCGGATCATTCTGTTACTGTTTTATATCATGAAAGTTTTGCACGTGATGTGTACTAAATATTGTCAAGAGAAGAAAGAATTGATACAAGCATTACACAAAGATAGAAAATTGTCTGATCTTCCAAAGATAACCTAGGTGTTGCAATTTGTGTATCTTTTCATTGTCATTACTTGTGTTCTGTTTCTGTTTTGATCTTCTTCTAAAGCTTTTTCCATCAGCCTACTCTTATAATTTGGGGCAAATATGACCAGATCTTTCAACTGGAATTGGCACACAGATTAAAGAGATTAATCTGGATCTTACTTAATAGCATTTAAGATTTCCATTCTTCTTTCTTCCTAATTTAGAAACTACAATATTTTTAATTATAATACTGACTGAAGAATTAGTTACTGTTGTTTTAGTCTCACAGTTTGAATGTTCTAAGATTGTAATCTGCATTGAAAAGAGAATCAGATTAAGATCTAGTTGTCGATAGTGGTGCGTGGCCGCATGTGGTGGTCGGAGGCGGCATTGGTACAGCAAAAAAGAGAATCAGTTTGATTTTCAGAGATGCAAGCCATGGAAAGGTAATAAGATGGGTTTAAGATATTTGTAAAATAGTACCAGAAAGGTTAAAACTGTCATTGTCCACATTTTTAACGGAAATTTTGACAGAAGGTTAATTTAGTTGACTTTTTAATTATATATGGAGAATTTTGTAGGATTAAAAAATATTAGGGAGAAAATTGTATATTTATGTAAAATATAGGGAGGTAAATGTAAATTTCCCAAGATAATAAGGAAATAAAATAAAATTACAATTTTGTCCTATATTTTCATTTAATCTACACTAATGTTCTGGTAATTCTTTTAAAATATACTCTTTGTTTTGTTTTTTTGTTTATGGTATACATTTTTGTTATTCTACTGAAAAATGAGCATATTCCATTAAGTTCTTAGTAAAATGATAATATTACCCTTTATTGTTTATGGACCAAACAATAATTTAAATTTTTTATTGTTTGAGTACTAAACAGTAATTTTACTTTTTTCTACCACTAGCTAAGCTAAGGGACCATATTGCCACTTTTATCAAATTGCAAAGCAATTAACTTGAGCTCCACTGCTCGCGATGGCTGAAAAATATGAGCTCCACTGCTCGCGATGGCTGAAAAATATCAATAGCAATTAAGGGCCTGTTTGGTTTAGCTGTTTTAAACAGCAAATAACTGTTGTTGATTGCTGGTATCTGAAAGGACTAGATATTTGGTAAATTTATAGATAGCTGTTTGTGGTTAATATATGAAATGACCGATAAGAGTATTTAATAAATTCAAATTAATATATTAAATAATTTAAAATATATTAAATATAATTACAATAATAATATTATGGAAATAAAATTTAAATGATTAAATAAAAATCCTCAATAAAAATTTAATTTACTTTCGTATGTCTAAAGAATACGAAGCAATCCTAATAAATTTTCACTTTAATTTAATTTTTTTTTCTTTTTTGCCATTAAATTAGGAGTACTTTGATCACGGATAATATTCATATGAATTGCTCCATTTTCTAACGGTGTTTCCTCCACTTGGGTATCATTTATATTGCTAAATGAATCAAGTGGCACAAAATTAGAATTATTATCGAATCAAATAAATGCCGAATCTTTAGAAGCTTTTCTTCGAATATAGTTATGTAGTGCCATTAGGGCTGGCAAAAGCTAACCCGGCCTGCTAATCCGACACGAACCCGACTTGAAAATAACAGGTTAAGGTTGAGGTTTTTTGACCTGTTTAAGTAAATGGGTCGACACGAATCCGACCTGAAATTAAGTGAGTTGAGTTCAGGTTGAAAATGCTAACCTGAAACCCAACCTGTCTAACCCATTTATCAAAACTACGTCGTTTTGAGCTAGGGTTAGTTTTACATTACATCTATTCATTTCAGCCAATCTCATTTTTCGAATTTCACTCCCTTCTTCATCATTCAATTACTTCTTCTCCTCTATCAACCACTCCCAGCCAGCTCCACGTCGATCTAACCTCACCGTTGGCCGGAACAACCGAGCCACTCTCCACCACTGCACCTTCCACTACCATCTCTCTCTCTCTCTCTCTCTCTCTGTGTAAAAAAAAAAAAAGAGTTTCAGCTAGCAGCAAATTCGGCAACGCCGACCCAGCTAGCAGCAGATCCGGCAACGCCCACATCACTTTCTATCGCAACTGTAAGTTTCTCTTCATATGTACTGCTTTGTGATTTTAGAGTACTTGTTGAATTCTTTTTATTTATGGGTTTTTATTCAAATCTCTTCAACTGTAAGGTTCATTTCTTCCCTTTTCCCTTCTTGTTATTTATGGGTTTTTTCATTGGATTTCGTAGATTTTTTTCTTATTGAATTCTTTCTTTTTTTTCTTTTGTCGAGTGTAGATTTTAGAGGACTTGTTGGATAATTGCATATCATTTTGGAATTCTCTACTGTGAGCAACAACTTGTTGTTGTTTAAAAAAATTGGAATTTTTATTATGCAATGACGCAACAGCTCCAAAATTATTATTTACAATTGGAATTTTTGTAGAGATTATTTCCAATTCCTTAGCATATTTAGTTTAATGTTATTTTGCAAAACATTATGAGTGTTCCATAAAGACTTGGATTTGGAGATTTATCTTAATGAATTTAATTATTTATTGCATTTGTTTAGTGCTTCTGTTGCTTTTTTTTTTAAAGTAATTCTCTTAAGAGGCAAAAGGCATAATAAGTTAATAAATAATCATATTACATGTAGTGCTCATTTTGATTACTGATAGTACATTTGCTTCTTATGCATTTATCGTTCGGCACTTAGATTGCCCGCAACATGTTTGATAAAATGGCATAAAGAAAAGTGGATTTATTGTAAAAAAAAAAACAGATCAGATCAGGTCAATCCGAAACCTGAACAGATCAGGTTATGGTTGACCCTCCCAACCCGTTTATTAAAACAGATCAGGTTAGGGTTGAGGATTACTCAACCTGAAACCCGCTTATTGCCAGAATAGGTCGACCCGACCTTATCCATTTGCCAGCCCTAAGTGCCATTGATGCTATAACAATATCTCTTTGGGTAGAAAATTGATATGCAGACATTACTTTTAACATTTTCCATCTTGTCTTCTAAACTCTAAAAGTTCTTTCAATACAGCTTCTAAGAGAGGAATGCCAATGATTAAAGGTCTCTTTCAATCCTTTAGGTTAACCGCCTCGTTGAAAATCAAGTAAATGATATCTTATTCTTTTATAAGGTCCAAGATGTCCTTCTGTTTGTTGATATCCAGCATCAGCTGCATAATATTTTCCTGCATGATAAATTTATCTCAGTATCCATAAAATGAAGATATAAATTTTACTATTACTAATGTAACACCCCTTCTAGGCCTTGTAGTAGATCCTGAAGAAGTGCTACATACTGATGTTTACTGGTATGCAGAACATTACCTGAGAAATTTTTTTTGTCTTCATACTGTTGTCTGTTCTGATTTCTGACTTTTGTTGCGCAGCATATGCCATACTAAGTGTTTCTGGTGAGCCTGACTTTATTTGACTATTCTGGTTATCTTTGCGTCTTTCCGTGACCTACAAGTTTAGCAAACATTAAACTTGCTAAGCATTACGCTTAGTGGGTACTTTACTTTTACTCGGTTTAAAATAACATATTAATTATTTTCAGATAGCACGTGTATCAAACAATAGCACATCATTGCATACAAACCATCACATATTCCCATCATTGCATATAAACATATAAATGCGTTAAATAAAAGCAAAGTACCAAACCTGATATCGTGTCGCCTTCGTCCCTCGTTGTCCTACACGTTTCCCATAACTAGATTCCTTTGTCGTTTTCTAACAAATCACAACTTAGTTAATTTTCTCATTTTACTATATAATTTTTCTAATGTTTCTTATCATACATTTTTGCTATGCTTTTACTTTAATTTCTTTTACTTATGTTTGCTATCTATGTTTCATAATCTGACTCTTATTCTGGTACCAAATTATTCGTTAATATTATTCAGTTGTATCGATCTTACTTCTGATATTTTCAATTGTTTTTCTATACTTAGCCTAATAAGTTCCAATTTTACTTAGTCAAATTTTAGGTCTAACTTTACGGAAATTTTGCCAGAGTTCCGGCTACGTATGGACAGTCCGTGAATAGTAACAGCGACTAAATGAATAGTCCCTGCGACTATACA
>CATIWJ010061606.1:0-26054 GCA_949640765.1 Croton laevigatus | reverse complement strand
CTACTGCACCAATACTTGTTCTACCAGAAGGCACAGAGGGTTATTCTGTTTACTGTGATACATCGGGTATTGGTTTGGGTTGTGTTCAATGCAATATGGTAAGGTAGTTGCCTGTGCTTCTAGACAGTTGAAGAAGCATGAAACTAACTATGCTACACATGACTTTGAGATGGCAACAGTCGTATTATGGATGCTTAAATTTTTCTTTTGGGCATAAACAGATTCATGTGAGGACATGGTAATTGAAGATTGTTATATAAGTATGGAGGAATTTTTAATTTTTAATTTGGATAAATTCGAGCAAAATGGGTAATTCGGGCAAAATGGATAACAAAAAAAAAATCACAAATATACTAATTCGGGCAAAGATTGGGCAAAAATTGCTTGATCTGCCCGAATGCTCACCCCATTCAGGGGCCGAAAAAAGACCCCGGGACCAAAAGACTCATCTTGACGAGGCAATTCAAGTGGTGGTCTCAAATAGTCTATTTGAGCTCTGACGATTAGGGGTGTTCATTCATTAAAATGTGAAAAAATTTTCAAAAATTTTCACCAAATAAAAAAAAATAAAAAAATTTTTTTTGGACGTTTTAACGAATTAAATAATTCTTACAAATTCTCCAATTAACCGAATTTAACAAATAATTTTTTAATTTAATGAATTCTCCAATTAACCAAATATAGAACCATTATCGACAAAATTGCAAAAAGATTAACATTTATCCACAATAAGAGTTCATATATGTAAGCCAAAACTATGAACCAAAGAGGAAGGAAGAGGAAACGAAGGAAGATAAAGAAAAGAGGCATAAAAGGAATAAGAAAGAGAGGAAAATGAGGCTGAATAAACTAGGTTTAGTTTGTTTTTAAACGTGAAATTCGTTAAATCATTAAAAAATTTTCTTCTAACGTGAATTTCACAATTAAACGAAATCTCTTACGATTTAACAATTAAAAAAAATTCAACGTTAAAAATTTCGTAAAATTCGTAAAATTCGTGAATTTCACGTTTAACCATTTTCATTTGAACACCCCTAACTAGAGGGGCGCCATTTGGTTATGGTTGTGTACAAACTATGAAATTTTGGTTACGGTTGTGTATGAATTATGAAGTTAGGATTTCTCTTGCTTCTCTTAAATAGAAGTATAGTGAACGGATACGTCTCTTCGACTTCTGTACTAATTGGCTATGTTGTTGAGGGGACATAACTCTTCGATTTATGCAAACTAGGAATGACTGTCTAATTAGCCACTTAGACAGTCTAATTATAATAAAATATAGTCGCACTTTACTGACATAGCTAGAGCAAGAATGACTAAATATCATACCATTAAAAAAAGATAACTATATATTTGAAATCATTTTTTCCCCCTGATTTTGGATTACATTTTATTGTTTACTAGAAATATAGAGGGGTCGAACTGAACTGGAAAGTAACATCGAATAATTATTCTATATGTCTAACTAGAATACCCAGTGAAATTATGACATACACATTTGATTTAAAAAAAAAGAAAGAAAGAAAGAAAGAAAGATATAGAAACAATTGAAATAAGAGGAGTTGAATTGGACTAGGAAATTAGACATCAAACAATTGTTTAATATGTCTAACTAGAATATCCAGTGAAACTATGTCACGTACATTTGATTAAAAAATTATAAAGAGACAATTGAAATAAGAGGGTTTTAGTACATATTTTTCGAACTCTAACTAAAACTCTCTTATTTCAATTGTCTTTATATCTTTTTTTTTTAATCAAATGTACATACCATAATTTCACTAGGTATTCTAGTTAGACATATAGAACAATTGTTTGATGTCTAATTTCCTAGTCCAGTTTGACCTCACTGTAGTCGAACTTTACTCTAAATAGGTTCTAATTCGACTTGTTAAGATCCATAATGTATTTAGACCTAGTCCAAGTAGAATGCATTGTAATCAAAATATTCATATTTTCGAAATAGTAATAAAACCCTCTTATTTCAATTGTCACTATATATATATATATTTTTTTTTTCTTTTTTTGTATCAAATGTACATGACATTGTTTCACTGGGTATTCTAATTAGACATATAGAACAATTGTTTTATGTCTAACTTCCTAGTCCAGTTTGACCTCACTATAGTCGAACTTTACAATAAATAAGTTTTAACTCGATTTGTTTAGATCCATAATATAAATAGGTTCTGTTTAAAACGCGAGTCCTTGATACCCATTAAAATCTTATTGAGTTTGAAATAATTTTTTAATCACATCGTAGATAAATATTGTATAACTTGCTTTCAAACTAGTCGAACTATTCATAATTAGCATAGTCATTATACATGTCAAGCAAGGTGTGGTATACTGTTATTCCAAGTTCGATTGTTTTCTATTCTAGTTCGATTTTTATTTGCTATAATAAGACTGCTTAAAAGTTATATATATATATATATATATTAATATTATAAAAAATTCAAATTTTTCATTCGCATTATATTGTGTAATTATTTTATATATTAAAATTATATATCATTTGCTGCTTTGATTAGTGATAGGATTCAAAAATGAGATTTTGGGTATGATAAATTTTAAAATGGTAGGAGAAACACAGTAAATTTACGCAATTGATTATTGTCTAAAAATTATAATTTGGTCCATAAACAGTGTTCCTAAACGAGATATTAATCTGTGCAAAAATATAAATATGATGCGTTAATTTGTGCACATACAAACGTTAAAGATCCATTCAGAAAAACAACTAAACGTTAGGTGTTAATTTGTATATTAAGCCTTTTTCAAGCATTCACGCACTTGACATTAGTTTAAATTCCACCCTCCGTTTTCTCATAGATGTAAAGTGTGTGAGGGCAATTTTTTATGTAGTAAAGGGGTTTAAGTGTACTACTAGTTGTTAAATAAGAGGTCTAAATTCAAAACTGGCAAAAGTACAAGTGCGAAAAATGTGAGACATTTTATGAGTTTGGTGTGTTTTGGAAAAATATTTATAAATTTGATATGAAAAAACTACAAATTCCAAATTTGGTGTGTTTGGAAAATATTTTCAAATTTGGGGCTGATGTGGAGACTTTTTTCATTGCACCATTCCAAATGGCGCATTGAACTCATTGTGCTATTTGAAATGTCGAATTGAATCATTATGCCATTTCAAATGGTGCAATGACTATGCTTTTTTCATTTTGCATGCATTTCTTTTTTCATTTTGCATGCATATGACGTTTTGGTTTTTTTTTAAATAAAATTATAGATTGTTTGTATTTAGTCCCGAAATTAATTTTAGAGGGTCGCAGTTTACAGATTTAACTCTTTTTTCAAAATATCACATAAAATAAGTAGAACCATTAAGTTTAACAGTCTCAACGGTTCTACATATCTAATGTGATATTTTCAAAAAAGAATCAAATATATAAACTGCGACCTTCTAAAATTAATTTTGAGACTAAATACAAACAAATTTTTTTTAAATAAATAAAATTATAAATTGTTTGTATTTAGTCCCGAAATTAATTTTAAAGGGTCACAGTTTACAGATTTGACTCTTTTTTTAAAATATTACATTAGATATGTAGAACCGTTGAGACTGTTAAACTTAATGGTTCTACTTATTTTATGTGATATTTTAAAAAAAGAGTCAAATCTATAAACTGCGACCCTCTAAAATTAATTTTGAGACTAAATACAAATAATCTATAATTTAAAAAAAAACCACCATATGCATGCATTTATATGCAAAATCAAAAAGGAATTGCATGCAAAATGAAAAAGGAGTCATTGCGCCATTTGAAATGGCACAATGATTCAATGCGTAGTTGAAATGAGGCACTGATCCTATGCGCCATTCCAATTGGCGCATGGGAACAGTAAATCACACCAACTTTGAAATTTTTATTTTTTTCATATCAAATTTGTAAATATTTTTTCAAAGCACACTAAATATATAAATGTCCCGAAAATGTTATGTGCCAAAGTGATCACTATTTTAGCATAAAATTATGACTTAAATTAGTAATTTTTGTGTATTTCTTTATCTAAATAGTATGCTTTTATAAATTTTTTGAATTATATCATTAGAAAATCTGAAAAAAAGTAAAATAGAGTAAAATTCATATAAGGAAAGTTTTAATGTCTTCTTGATTGATTGAAGGGAAAAAAATTATTAGTCTGTGTATTTTTTGTACAATATTAGGATTCAATGTCTCTTTTATGTGATTATTATTTACTAGTCCATGCATATAGTATCTGTCCCCCCTATTTGGTCCCTCAATTCAAATGGTGGTTAAGTTGGAGCGAGAAGACAGATTTGCCCTTAATGAACCCTTGACAAAAAAATGGAATGAAAAAGGGAATGCTTAGTTTCTTTCTCCATGAACCTCGTTTTGTATTCCTCTCCATCTCTATTCTCTCTCGGTTTAGAAAACCTAGAAGAAATTAGTGTTTTCGACGAAATTTGATAGTGGTTTCTGATCAGGGACATTGATGAAGTACTATCTCTGTGTTTCCATTTGTTTACATTTGTTTTTTTTAGTGTATTTTTCAACTCTTTACATTTTCTTTTAAAATAAGTTTTGTAAAGAATTTATAAAAGATTAGTAATTTTTTATTACTATTTTTTCTTGTTATTAGTGAAAAGCTAAATTCTTTGGTATTGATAAAAAGTAAATATAAAAAAATGAAAAAGACAGACGTAGTAATTTCGAAGTGCATTGGAAGTAAGGTACGGGTTTTTATTTTCCTTATGTTTGAACGGTGAGCTTGAATGATCAACTTGTTCACGCTCCTTATTGTCTTCAATGTTCATGATTTTTAAAATTTGTTTCGCATTTTGCTCTGTTCTCTTATGATTTTAGTCATTTACATTGAGGAGTAGAAATATTAGGAATTCTTTGTTGATCATTCCTTGACTCTATTCCTTGTTTAAACTTCCTGTTGTCTTCAATGTTTGTAATTTTTTAACTTTCTTTTGTTTTTTGTTCTTTTCCCTTATAAATTTAGTTATTTATAGACAGTGAATAGTAAGAATAGAGTTTCTTTATTGATGTTTCCTTGACAATGCTATTCCATAACATTTTTTTGCAATAAAAGAAAGGGACATAAAATGGGTTCAGTTTCTCCAAAATAAACCAATAGTTTCAAATCACACAAGGCACTCAGATTTAGTTAGTGATGTCTATAGGGAATTTGCTATGGCTTCTGAATTTATGGAAATTATTGCTGGGTATGGGTTTAATCTAGAATGTGATATTTCTCTTGAAGTAATGTGGGGGTGTGTGTGGAGAGAAAATAGGAAGATATTTCTCTTGAACTAATATGAGTTCAAGCGGCTCGAAAACTATTGAGCTAACGAACAAGCCGCTCGAGCTTAAATTCGAGCTCGTCAAATAAACAAGCCGAGCTTGAATAAGCCAGTGTTCAGCTTGGCTCAGCTCATTTACAGCCCTAGTTGGGAGTGTTGATCCTGGTAGGGTTATTCAAAGATAACCATTCTGGGAATAAGAGAAGTGTTGGCGTTAATGATGGTGTGAATGAAAATGTATAAAAACCTATACAACAACCCTATCCTTTTACACAACCACTCTTTAGACAACCATACTGAAGCCCAAAATAATTTGGAACAAAATGAAAATGAGGTCCAAATTGTAGCCCAATATGTAGCCCATAATGAATAAGCACAAGAAACAATATCCTTGACCCAAAGTTGTCCTCCACTGTTTAATTCTCAACTTGAAAATGATTCAATTAACCCACCAATTGATATAACCCAGCCTAAAGCCCAAGGGGAAAAACCTTAAAATTGTGTAGGGGTCAAATGTATGGCATTCAATATTGGGTGATGGGTCCATCGATGGGTTTGGGGCAGTCCACAAGCTAGAAAGATGTTGGTTCATAAAAAGAAAGGTAGTAAGAGAAGGCGGCCTTCTAGAGATAATGGAAAATCTAAAAAAATCATTCACTTGACTTTACTGATTATTTTTTAGCTATTCTGAAAAAAAAGCGTTATTTTAATAAAACAATAAATTTATATTTATATTTAGGGTAAAGAAAAAATTCAGCTAATACATGAATTATTAATTTTTGTCATCATTTTCGATGAGAAATAATAAATTAGTATATTTTTAATATATGAACATAAAATAGACTATTATGTAAAATACAGAAATAAAGTAGTTTAATTTCAAAAAATATAGGAATAAAATTATATTTTTTTCTAATAATTAATTTTTCCGACTAACAATTTAATTAAATTTAATATTTGGTGAAAGTAGTGAAAAATTTAATATATTTTCAAAGAAATAAAAAATTTAATGCTTTCATCATAAATTATTAATTAATTAATTTTTCCTACTAATATCAGGATTATAATAAAAATGAAAAAGATAAAAACTTGAATTATGTATTATTACAAAATTTTATTTTAATTCATATTTATAATTTCAATATAGGTTCTTAGCTCTAATAGACATGAATCAAAAGTACAATTAATATGGTCCATTATCACTTTCACCCCTCAATAAATTATTATCTGCAAAAATGTGTTATTCTTTGTATGCCAGTTGATTAATTCAACTTCACTTTTCAAATTGGCTTAGTGTTACATTCTCATTGGTCTTCTTTCTTATATAAGAGGAGAAAAGTCTTTCTCTTTTTTTTCTTCCCGAACTACTTCTTTCTTAGACGAAATTTCATAAGAGAAGAAAGCGTAGACAAAAGAGCCTCTTCCGATTGAAAGAGAAAGTGGATCCAGAAAGTAGCACCCCATAGAAATCCCAAACCTTAATTAAGTATCAAAGGCGGCTTTCCACTTATAACAGAATAGTCTTCGTGTCCAAAGGTGAACAAATGCCTAGCTTCTAGAGTTTGCTTCTTTTCTCATGCTATAAAAGGGCTTATACTGCTCACCTTTGTTTGATATATTCATTCAGTACCAATGCAAACTACAACTACACCAAAGTAGAAAGGCCACTATAGAAGCTAAAAGTAGCAGTCAGCCTAACCAAAGCGTCACAATAAGAGAAAATTAGCCTTATGAATGGAATCTTAAATAGAGGGTTGAGCTCACATGCCTACCAATCAAAGAGGCTGATAGTAAGCGTAAGCTCACTCGCAAGCTCTTTATTCGCTTTGCGGGAGCCGCACATCACATAGTTGGAAGTCAGAGGGCCCATACTACCTGTCTAACCCTTCGCTTTGAGGGACCCTAGATCGGAAAGCGCCTTCTATTGGTCCAGCCATCATGCAGCAGAATGCGAGCTCGTGTGGAATATTTTATTTCTATTTTTGGCGTAACAGCGGTGAAAGTCGCAATGAACATTTATATAAAAATGTGGTATGGATATTCATATAATTATGTTACAAGTTCAATGACATTAATTATTATTTTATAAAAATAATGTTGTTTGTATCGAATTATTTACCATTACTTTTATAATTTTTTACTAAAAAATTTAAATTAATATTTATTAATTTTTTACAATGTCTTACTATATAGGAAAAAAAATACTTGATAATAGTGACTTAATTTTGAATACAAAATATAATCCATCACAAATTAATTTATATTACATAATATTATTTTAATTCGTATATATATATATATTAAAATTAAATAGTGAGTAACTCGTACTAGTATATACATACAATGCGAAGAAAAACTAGTTATGAATAATAAATAGCACTTTTGAATATTTTTTGAGGAGTAATAGCGCAATGAATGGCGGCTAAACCAATAGATAATTATAAATTTTTGATTTAGAAATTTGAGACAAAACTGTTCCTAAAGGGATGTAGAAAATAGGGCCAACGAAAGTACAATAAATTGTAATATAATATAATAGAGAATAAAATTGATTGGGGAAGTGAGAGCTAATGGACAAACGCAATTAAGCAGAGAGAAAGTGGGGGGGAGTGGACCAATGTTGCACGACACCCACGGCGGAATATGGCGTGGGCCGGTGGCGCACGTGAAGGAGATGTGGCTTGGACCCGCCATTATGTCCTAAGTGAAGTGACCCCTACTCCACATGCACCCGCACATGGCAATTGCAAATATCTGCATTACATTTTCAAAAATCCAAATAGATTTTTTTTTTTCATTTATTTCGGACATTATTATAATAAGACCAAATAAATAGAGTGTGAGTGAGAAGTAAGTGCATATCTTCAACAACCACACCAGTGTCTTCTTCAAACTTGGTAAAAAAGGGTGACTCCAAAAATAGTGTCCACTGTACATAGTTGTATACTACATTTTTTTGTCGACATTCTAAATTTAATTTAAAGCATATATGAATATATAAAATAGTATATTCTGTTTTAATTATAAAGTAGGAATATAATAAATAGAATATACAAATACACATTTATATACTATAATTGGTATATATGTATGAGTACATTTTTAATGTCTGGTGGTGGCTGACGGTTTGTAATCGCGGTTGGTGCTATGTGGTATGTGGCGGTGGTAGAAGTGGTCAGTTTCATTTATGCCTTTAAAATTAAAATTTAGTGGAGTCAAATATAACAATATTTATAAGTATGTGGGATAAATTTATGACTTCTTTTCTAATATTCAAATGAAATATAAATTTTGGGGAGTAAATTGCCCCATTATTACTAACCTAGCACTAGGCTGTAAATTAACCAAACGGTTCGAGACCTATTCAGTGTTTTATTCAATTTGAATTTGATTTTTAAACGAATCAAACTCGAATCCAACTTTCGAATTTGAATATTTCACGAACCAAACTCGAACCAAATATAACAATTCGGCGAACCCTACTAAAACAACATTGTTTTATGCTCTTCACTAATTAATTACGAGCGATTTGCAGGTAAATGAAATCTTATTCAAATTGAAATTCCAAATCAAACTTTCGAATCGTATTTGAAAAACAGTAGAAGCAATTTACATGTAAACGAATTCTTATTCGAATCGAATATTCAAATCATGCTAATGAATCGAATATTCGAACCAAACTTTCGAATCGAGCTAACAAATCGAATACTTGAACTCGAATAATATCGAACATCAATCAAACCGAACTCGAATCCTGAATTGAAGTTCAAATCAAACTCGAACACTTATTTTTTTAACAAACCGAATCAAATCTCTTATTGTTTGGTTTGATTTGGTTCATTTACAACCATACCTAGCACTGTCCTTGTCTGTAATGGCAGTGGTTAAGAATTTTTTATGGCAGCTGGTGGTTAGTGGTGGAGGAAAGAATAAAGGGGAAAAAAAAAGAATGAGTCGTTAGTAGAAGAGAAAGAAAAAGGGAAAAAATATATAACTATGTTGTGATTATTCAAATTTAATTTTACTTCTCAAATATGTTATTTATTTGTTTTTAAACTTAATTATTATTGGCTAAAATGAAAATTAAGTTTGAAAAAAGAGAGATTAAAATTTGTTATTCACATATATATTCTTTTTATTTATTACAAAATATTTTATCTTTTGTAAGTTTGTTGGAACTCCATACAGGGACTTTATATCTATTCCATAACATGTACAAAACCACAAATGAAGAAAGTAACAATAGCTTGATCCAAAATGTTTCTATAAAATTTATAATATTGATAATAAAGTTGTCTTTATATTATTTATAATTCATTAATTAAATTTAAATTATATTTTAATAAGGAGTAATATTTTAATTCATATCTATAATCATATTGTATTTAGTCTTTATATTATTATTTTATTTTGAATAATTAATTTATAGAATGTAATTGAATTTAATTAGAAAAAGATAATGTAACTGATGTTATAATCTTTTAAAAAATTAGTATTATAAAATAAAATAACATAATTTCCTTTTATATGAGACTAAATCAAGGAGTTTTTTTATTCCTGTTATTTGAGTTGTCCTAATTAGATGAATTCGGCCAAATACAGCTATAGTAAATTAATAATAAGATAATACTTTCTTAAGAAAAAAATGGAAACAAATAAAAATTTCATTGTATGATTATTTATTATGTATGATTATTTATTATTTAACAAGATAGATAGTATATATAATGTATCGGGATTAGCAGTTTGGATTAATTAATACAATAATATTAATCATGATATAATAATAATAATAATAATAATAATAATAATAATAATAATTCAATGAGCAATACTAATACAATGAAAAACTACGTGAAATACATTTCCTTACTAGAATTATATTTTAGCTTTAAAATATAAGTCAAAATAATTAAAGTTATTTATCCCATAGTTACCAAAGTATATTCTTTTCTCTAAAAAAAATGTTTATTATATTTTTATATTTTAATCATTAATTAATTAAATTTCAATTATATTCTAATAAGAAATACTTTATCATGCATTGAAATATAAAGGAAAGAGAATAAAATAGAATACTTGATTAAAAAGAAAAAAAGAAAACTTAATTTAATTATTATTTATGCCTATTGTATATTAAAGAAAATAATTTTTTAAATTGACAAATTAAAATAGATGACAGTCAAATATATTTATTTAAAATTTATTTCTATTCTAAAATTATTATTATGTAGAATGACCATTAACATTTTTTAATCCCTTAAATTTCTACCAATGGAAAATTCTGAGAATTTTGGACGAAATGATTCATTGCATAATAGTTTTAAAATTTGCACATCTGAAACTACTCTTAGGTGTGTAATAATTAATTAATAACAATTCTTTTTTAAAAATAGGGTTGGGAGAATTGGAACCCTGATACCTGGGTCATAAATTCAATTTCTATTAGGTTATGTTTTGACATGCAATTAATAATAATTCTAATATTATTAATTAGGACTAAATATTAATATTATATTTTAATTAAAAATATAGATAAAAAGTTATAAAATTGAATAATGACTTGTTAAAATGAAAATAATATTTAATACGAATATTATTAATATATAATTAATTAAATTAATTATATTATCAATAACGAGAATATAAAATGAGTAAACTCGTACAACACATACTATTGTCAAAAATACCCCTCATATTTCTTATTTTTTAGGATAATTAAGTCTTTATTAAATTATTAAATTAATTAATTAATAAAAAATTCTAATAATATTAGCATTAATAACGTATCATAATTAGGAATTAGTATTAGCATTTTATTTTAATTAAATTAATAAATAAAATAATAACAATCTATTAATATAGTATTGTATTTTAATTATAAAATCTAAAGCAAAATAATATTAATATTAGTAATATATTTCAATTAAAAAATTTAAATTTCAATATTAAATAAATAAAATGGATTAATGAAATTTTTATGTTAGTTAATTTTAAATTTTAGTATTGTCATGTTATTTGTACTCTTTAATGTAAATTATACATAATTTACATAAATTCATATTTCTATATAGAAATATGATTGTTTGTAGAAAATCTTTTAACTATGAAAATAAGAATCCATCATAGATTTATGGATTTTTACGATGAATTCAAAATTTAAAATAATTATGAAAACCAAATAGCTGAAAGAAATAATTTGCAAATTGATAAACTAAAATAGATGACAAGTAAATATATTTATTTAAAATTTATTTTTTAAATTATTATTATATAGAATGGTCATTAAAATTTTTTAATTCATTGAATTTTGACTAATAGAAAGTTTGAGAATATTGAACAAAAAAAGCTTATAGTATAATAGTTTCAAAATTTGAGAATTTAAAGCATATGTTGAAAAATTAAAGAATATAAGAGCATATTGGACAAAAATTCTCAAATAAAATTAGAAAATTGTAACAAATAGCACCTTTTTAAGTTTCTCTTTAGTAAATGGTACCAAAGGTTTACATTTAAGTAAACAACACATTTTTTCAAAGTTTTACTTTTATGCCCTTCTTTTAATATTTGTTGATTTTTTTTAAAAAGGAAAATCTAGAAATTGAATTAGTTGATCAAAAAATTAAGGAAGAAGATTGGAACCGTAGCGTTGCCACTTCTACCAAATGCAGCTGACCAGTGAATGAAGGATATTAGTTGATAGTCCTCGTGCCGACCATTTGTCTGTTACCCTCTAAATAGTCGTCGGATAATTAGAAGTCAACCAAAATTTTGAATGACTTTTTGTAGCATTGTTGTCTGGAAATTCAGAAACAACAAGTTTTTAACTTGATTTAGGTTGTCCTTAGCTATTGCCGTCAAGAATTGTGCTGCCAACGAGATTTCATGTCGTTTTCGTTATGTTTTTTATGAAAATCATAGAGTTGCAGTGAAACGTTTACCGAAAAAATGAACAAGTTCAAAATATAGGAACTACGGTGAACGCGACGGTTGGTTAAGACGGCAACTATGCAATGCTAAAGTTTCTTTAGAAGAACGAGATGTAAAAGATGAACATTGTAAAGTTACATTTTAGTCCTTGAAGTTTGTTAATCTTTTCTGTTAGGACTTTTATCAACAACATAATTAATGATACTCAGATAATAAGTTAGACTTTTTATATATAAATTTTATTACAGTAAATATATAATTAATCAAATTAACTATAACATTAATAATGAGAATATAAAACAAGTTAACACGTGCACGTACATTAAGAAAAATTAGTATAAATAAAATCATCTGTATAGGGAACATATCATCATATTCGGTGAGAAGAATTATTTTTCTAGAACTTTTTTAATTTTTGGGATTTTCTATGTAAGCTAGATAACCAAAATTATTGTGGGGCTACTGTTTGCCCAGTACCCTGTTGTGCAAGGTGCAAATTTTAAAAAGAAGAAAAAATTATTCTAAGCGATATAATAGAAAAAGTTCAAGACTTTCAATATAAGTATCACTTTATATAATGCAAGATAAATTTATTTCTTTTACCATTTTATCTTTTAAATATTTTGATGATATCTAAGTTTTTTTTGAAAAAGTAACTAATTCAATTTATTTTGTAATTATTTTACTATTATTAGAATATAAAAGTAAATTTACTACCTAATTACTATTCTGCTTATGAAAGACTAATATCAAATCGTGACATGTTTTTTTGATATGGAATAGTATATATTAAAATCAAAGTGTTTTATCCATTTAGGGCAAACCAATAATTTGGCCAATTCTGCTACGTTTTGTGTTGACTGAAATTGGCCAAATTACTTGATTTTTTCCTAAATATTGTCCAAACAAAAGGGTTTCTATTCTTTTATTTAGTGGTGCGAGATTAAGTAGATTGGTTGGATTAGCCGAACTATAGGAAACGCTGCCTTACACTCCAACCAACCAAAGGAAGATGGGACTTAGAATAGTAAACGACATTTTGGATTAGAGTTTTATCGGTCTCTTATTTTGCCATTTTGGTCGATGCACAAACACAACGCAGCTGGTATTTGTTTTTAAGGTATGGTTTGTACCAAATCAAAAATATGGATATCATTTTACCAAAATTGAAACGTTACATGTTATATCGGATTGGTAATCCTCAGTCCCTACACTATCTTATCCATGTACCTAAACCGGAAAAAGGGATCAAAACAAAAATGCTACACAACACAACCATTTGTTGGGGAAAACAGTGTTACAATTCCATTAAGAATTG
Source organism: Croton laevigatus (assembly GCA_949640765.1). Lineage (NCBI taxonomy): Eukaryota > Viridiplantae > Streptophyta > Magnoliopsida > Malpighiales > Euphorbiaceae > Croton > Croton laevigatus. The sequence goes on along the minus strand of CATIWJ010061606.1, from coordinate 12,510 downwards.
GGTTTCCCTATCTATTTAAAATATACGCCTTGGAGTTTCAAAAGCTCGGTAAAAATCTTAACTAACGCCAAACCTTATAAAGTACTACTTCCGTATTTGTGTATAGTTTACATTTTTTTTAATTGCGTTTTTTTGTTGTTTATATTTCTATTTATAGTAAGTTTTGTAATTGTTTATTATTTTTTTATTGATATTGGTGAAAAAGTAAGTTTTGTAAAGGATTAGTAATTGTTTATTATTATTTATATATTAGTATTAATGATTTCTTAATATTTGTATTTTTAAGATATAAAGAATTGAGAAAAATAGAGGTAGTAAATTTTAATATGAAGACTCACTCACAATCTATACTTGAGTTTTCTAAAGCTTACTCATAACCCTACACCACATTGGATGCTTGCCAAAAGCATTCGATTTCATTATTAAATAAAATTAAACAAAAATTACAATTTTTATCCCTATTATTTATTGTAATCTATTATTTTATTCCTATATTTTTTAAATAGATTTTTGTCATTGAGTTTTATTGGCAATTTTCCATTTATACCTTGGTTATATTTTATTTAAATTTCCAACCATTTCTGCACATGCAAGGCCAAGAAGGAACGCCTCATCGTTGGACACAATCTTTCTAACTCCTTCGAAAGAAACAGATTCATTTCGCAGACAAATTATGTTCACCTTCGCCGACCATGTTGATGTCAAATCTGTGTTTTTTTTCGATCAGCTTCCAAATTAATATGCTTTTTTTTTCTTTTTTTTTTTCAATTTATCAAAATAATATAATAATAAAATATATTGGTTAAAAAAAAATACAAAATTAGACATGCTTTGTCACAATCTTCAAACCACTACGAGAAGAAAGAAAGAAGATGAGTAGATGAGTAAATAGTCAGGGTGGAACTACGTTATGTTTCGATCCCGCCGTGACATCCCAAAAACTTTGAAATAAAATGTTTGCGTGCTATAGAAAGATGAAAAGTTTGAAGGAGCTTGGTGGAAAGTGTCATTTACTTGTCCTTGGCAACCCATGTTTGAGTCAGCTTGGTGCAAAATTCCTTTAATTTTCTACTATAATTTATTATAACTAAGCTTTAAGTCATGTGCATTATTCATTAGTTGGTACTCTAAACTTTAAGTTCTGGTTGAAGATGTGAGTCTTGTGACCAAAAATACATCGTGAAAAAATGGACGCTGGTGGCTAAGAGAGAAGATGTGGAGAAAGGATGAGGATGAGAATTCGAAGGTTTTATAGGTTAGGAATGCATATTTGGAGTTTTATATCAGTGGTGCGCATGTAAAATGATGTCGTTTACTCTATTTTTTAACCATTTGGTTCTCCGTTTAGTTTGATCTCTTAATCATAAAAACTAAAATCGAACCTTCTTTTTTCAGTTCATATATAGTTTTTTTATAAATCATGAACCGAACCAAAATAACCGTTTAACCAAAAAATCTGTTTGGTTTGATTAATCGATTTTGATTTTATTTTGTGTACTAGGCAAGGTATTTCTTGTGTTCATTGCAATCGAAAAATTAAATCATTTGTCGTCATTAGAAGTTATTTGTTGGTTAGATGTTATTATAGAACATCTCAGAATAACCTAATAATATGAAAAGATTGGTTAAGATAACGTCTCATTTATTTATAATTTGTCTGTAATTTAAAATTAGTAAATCATATTAGAGTCAATATTCAAATATAAAAATTTCATACTAAGAATTATATATTTACTGTATTCGTTTTTCATTGCTTTCAATTTTAATTTTTTTTATGTGTTCTTTAGTTTTTAATTATTTTCATCAAATCACAAACCTCTATTTTATTCTAACACTTTAAAAATAAAATTTGAGCACTTTATGTGAGATTGACTATGCTAATTTCTATATGTATTTTATTATTTGTTGGATTGGATACACGGATGTATATATTATAATTAGTCGGAAAGTAATTTTGTTTAAGGTATATATTATTACACTTACAAAATACCGTTGACACAAAACTATCATCCCATTAATGGGTGTTTATTGTTAAATTAAAGTGGGTAGTAATAATAAAATCAGCACATAACATAACAATCAGTAACAGGGGAAATTGATTTATAAAGCGATCAGAGCCATAGAATTAAAGAAAAGAAATGGAAGAATGAAAAGGGAAAATGGGATTGGTGCAGGTAGCAATCAACGTCATAAATGGAGTAGCATCATATGATTCATGTATGAGATTGAGAAGTGGGGAGTCTTTTACAAGTGGGGAAATGCCAGATTGCTCCTTTTAGAAACCCCATACGTATAAATAAAAGTAAGGAAGATTTTATTTAACTTTTTAAGGACTGCCCTGTCTGCAACGTGAACTCAATGAGACAGCTCCATAACTGCTGGAAAACTTTTCTTTTTATATCCTTTCCTTTTTTATTTACCATGTCGTTTCACAGTATATATCCTTTCTATATGTAGTAGATACTCAATTTTTGTACTCGAAGGCTTATTTTGCTTCACAAAATAATCAGTTTAACATATAAATAAATAATACTAATAATAAGATAAACTTAAAAAGAGAGTAACAATTTGCCCAAAAATATGTATAGTGTTAATTGTATTAGTACTGTACCTCCACTAAGAAACTGTGAGTAATGTCATGGAGACTTTCTAATGAGTTATTGAAAGTTGAGTGGGGTCAAGAAAGACCACACAGCTTTTTAGATTTAAATAAGATAGGTTTGTTTCATTAGCATAGTATTTTTTAATATAAGTGTTTATTTAGAAAAGTAGTACTAATATTTGTGCAATGTGTTTTGATCAAAACTAATTATTTAAGTAGTTTTTCAGTTTATAAAATGCTAATAGGGCTACTTTTTATATAATATTATTTAAATAGTTAGAAACTATATATAAAACTATTTTACCGATCGTTATAAAAAATAATTTTTTATACTTTGACTAATGAAAATACTAAAAGTTATTTTAAAAATTGTTATTGAACAAACGTGTGAATGGCTAGTTTATCACTTGAAAAATAGTATATTTTTTGAAAGCCAAAAGTAAATTATCCAAATGAAAAATATTAAATTTTTATTTAATAATAATTCTATTATTTTAATTCTAACAATAAATTCACTAAAATTTAAATATTTAATGCTAAATAACAATTTTAATAATAAATTTTCTAAACTAATTATGAATTTTTCATGATTAATAATATAATAATAAATTCACTATATTTATAATTATATTTTCTATTATTTTAAAATAATTCATAATTTTAAAATTATATAAATTTGAATAAATTAGAATTGTAAATTAAAAAAATACTACATCCGTTCTTTAAAAACTGAGACTTTAGGGCTTTTTGTTGTTCTTAAATAAGTGAGACTTTTGATATTTTTGGTAGAATTTGGACGATTTTGCCATTTACCTTGTAGTGGGTGTAATTTGTTTTTAGTACGTTTGGAGTCCACTTTTATAATGAGTGGATGTAAATTGATTACTTTTTAGGGTAGAATGAGAAAAAAATTATAGAAAAAAAGAGAGTGAATAATAATAGTCTCAATTTTTTAAAAACAGAGGTAATATTAATTTAATTTTATAAGTAAAATTAAAATTTCTTTTTTTTCATAATAAATTTAATGAAAACTTTCTCATGAATAATTAAGGAACTAGGTTTTAGAACATAAAAAAAAGAGAAAATATTTATACTAAAATGATTGAGTACAAAAGCCCTCAATAAAAAAACAATATGGGCTTTTTTCTGAGTCTTGAGAGTAATTAATCTAAATAATCCCCTCAAAATCAAACAAAAGCAAAAGACACTAATTTACACCAACCGACACCCTTCATTTAATCCACAATTACACAAAAACAAAACACTAACACCACCTTCGGATTATTCTATTTCTACTTGCAAAATCTAAAAATAATTATCTTGCCAAATTACTTGACCATTATCAGAATGATTGATTATCTCCCTAAACCAAATCCAACTTTAATCAAAAAGATGGAACGACGCCGTATCGCCCATCTGTAATGAACCCAATGGACGCGGGAGAGCCATACAGACCGTCCAAATCTGGTTCCAATTCTGTCCGTTTGGCGAACCGGCCTTTAATTCTGGGTCGAGTTTCGGCATAAGCTTTCCGGGAAGCATAACGTATGGTCTTTTCGAATTTCCTGTTCTTTCGTTTCTCTCTGTACCTTAATACCCTGGCTTCCCTATCAATTCCGGGAGTCTGACTTGCCGTCGCCGGAACAGTTACGTTGGGATCGGAACAGTTATTTATGGTTCGGCCAAAAGGGTACGATATATCGGACATGGAATTCCCGTCCGGAACCACACCTACATCAAGAGAAGATGAAGAAACCTGAAGAAAAAAAAAAAAGAACCCATTATTAAATTTGTAAATTCAATTGAAATTGAAAAACTAGAATTTGAGAAAAGATGTTGGATACATACACTTTGACTAAGAGACTGAGATGGATAATTGTATGAAGAAAGCTTTGATCTACAAAAATCAACATCGTAGCAAATTTCATTGTTGATAATTGGAATTGGAGACGGTTTGGTGGTTTGTACTGGAACAACGCTATCAGTAACGGCGGCGTTGTGGTGGTTCTGGTGAAAATCCATATCCAGAAATGGATTCATTTCTGGAAAAAATAGATCCGAAGGCTTCATTTCAGGAGTTTCAATTCCTAATAATTTCGAATTAAGATTTCCTGGATTCGGTAAAAGCCACGAAACACCGTCCACATCATCATCATCTTGTTGGTTATGAATGTATCCATCGAAGGAGTCACCATTTTGATCACTAGCAACTGAAAAATTAAACGGCGAGGATTTAACAATCGATTCAGCGGAATCAGAGAACGGCTCAACAGGGACGCGTTCGTGGCGGCGAGCAAGTGGATTAGCGGAGTGAATATCAGCGTCGCACGTCACACAAAGAGCAGCTGCGTCGGCTTTACAGGTGACAGCAGCAGGTGCTTGTTCGCAAACCTCACACATCCAAACGCGCTCGTGTCTAGAAACGAGCTTATTAGCGCCATGGATCTTGGAATCACAATTTAGGCAAAGAAAAACTGAGTCAGCGCGGCAAAACGCAGCAGCAGGTGCCGTTTTGCACGAATCACAACGCCTAGCAGAAATACTAGACCAACCGCCGTTTAAACCCTTTAACGTTTCGACTTCGATTCCCATCGTATCGGAAAACAAAGGCGAAAAAGAAAAAAGAAAACGTTTCGAGTATTTTTTTTGGAGTCAGTGTAATGGAGAAGGGTGGGGGCTAGTGCTTGCAGAGCTGGGCAATTGATCGCTTGGCAATTGATTTGTAATTTGTATCCAACAAGTCTGAAGAGCAGAGGAAATCTGGGTAATGACGAGTAAGAGAAGGACACGTGGATTGATTCATGGCCACAGAAATATGTTTTTTGGCACAATTATTTTAAGGGGTTTGGATTTTAATAATGTTTGTGACACGTAATTGTCAAGGTGTCTGTGCCGACGTGGGACCCATTGAGTATGAGGAGTGGGGAAGAGTAGAGAAGGGTCAAGTGACAGAGAAGTTCCATTACAGGTTTTTGATGGGAAGGGGCAAATTGTAATGTGTGGGGGCAAACTTAAAGCTAACCTTTGGCTGTGTTCTCTATTTATGTTTCAAATCTAAAAATTGGTGTTTCACACTTTAAGTAATTATTATTACCCAACTTATTTGTAACAGTTTATTTTGTGTGTTATAAAAAAAAGGAAAAAATTTCACCGTCCATAAATATAAACTCATTTCTTTTTATATTTTGTATAAAAAAAAAATTAATTTGTTTGAATGATAATAAAATATTAAATATTTCACTACATTATCCTGTTTTTTGTATTTTTTAATTCATTTTATTTATTAATTCCAAAGGATATTTGTTATACTCCTATTTTGAATGGGCCTGGACTTAGGCCCAAAGCTGAATAGACTAGGAGGAACAAGGCCAGGGACTGGATATCAACCTCTAGCTATGTTGGCGATCTGGCAGCTCGCCTTACACTATGTTTGGATGGGGTGATGAATGTGTAATTAATGGAACGGTAAGAGAGGATAAGTGAGGTGAGGGTAAGGAGAGTTACATTAAAAAATTGATGATATTTGGAAAGAGGTGAATTAATGGAAAGGTAAGGAGATGTAACATATATCATTATGTTTGGATAGAAGTGAGGGAAATGTTACATAATTAATTATAAAGCATAAATAAAATTTAAATTAAGTAGAGGTAAGCTTACACCTCAATTTGAGGGGTAAGAAAAATTGAAGGTTTGAGGGGTAAGGGAGGGTAAGGCTTACCCCTCCTTACCCTTATTTACCCTCCTGTCACCTCTTTCCAAACATGGGTAAGGGTGAACTTAACTCTCCTTACCCTTACTTACCCTTCCTTACCCTCAATCCAAACAAGGGGTTAGAGGGCAAATTTAACAAATAGCACAAACCAATGTTTCACTTTGCAAATATAGCGCAAAAATAAAACACCAAAAAATATAGCAAAAAACTTCATATAGAGAAACAATAGTTCCATTTTTATTACATAAGTAGTGTTGAAATGTGCAGAGTTGAATTATCCTAGCATAAAGAAAGCGACTTATGCAGTATTGTACACTTTAAAGCAACTGAAGGAATACTTTAAGGCTCATACTATTTGTGTTCGAATGAGTTTACCACTGAAGAACCTCTTACAGCGAGCTAAAACCTCGGGGTGAATGGTAGAATGTTTGATTTGCTTAAGCACATATAATGTACGCTACAAACTTAGGAATGCACTAAAAGCACAAGTGTTGGCAGACTTTGTGACAAAACTCATTTTGGATAAGCTTATGCCGATCATGTTAGTTTCAAGAAATTTTCAAGTCGCTACTCATTGGAATATGATTTTATTTTCCTTTTTGAAAAATATTTATTTTGTTTCAAACTGAAGACTCCATTTTTTAATTTTTTAGGCATTGATAAAAAATAGAGTTCCGAGTAAAGGGGGTAAAGTATGCTTAGCTAGGTTACACCTAATTTAACGTTCATGTATACCAGCCTCTAATGGTTCATTTTATTATTTAATAAACCAATTATTTAAGTAGGACTAAAACGTGGTGAATCCTAATTGGCAAATTAATAACCATTTTCACATTTAAATCATTCAATCGGAACAAGATCTCCATTCGTTCAAAAATAATTTAAAGGACTAGAAAGTAAAAATAATCTTTCTCCTAGTTTTAGAGGGAAAGTTACATTAAAGTTCCTACAAATTACATTCTACTCATTTCAATACCCAATTAAACCCAAAAACCCAGCTAAGCATGCAGAAAATTTCCAACAAGCCCCTAAACATGTTTTTAATCACAACATAACCCTTAGCATTTTCTAAAGTTCAACAAAGCGCACAACATATGGAAAGTCATAAAAAAGGTCCCTAAAGTTCAATTTTTATCGGGAAAAAAAAAACCTAATCCTAATTGGTATGCAAAATTCCTAATTGATACCTCTAAATTCTAATTAAATGCAAATTATCCTGGTAAATTTCTTTGTAGTACTGTATTATTCTAATTTTACACAAAATTACTATTTAGTACTCTAACTTATTTTATTTATGCAATTTTCTAATTATTAGCCTAAAAATTAAGTTTAATGCCAATAAGAATAATTAAATACTTGTTTTATCATAATATTATAAAGTATAACTATTTCAAAACTAAATATACATATTATTTGCTAATTGCTATATTATCTTAAAATGCAAATCTAATCTAAATATGCAAATTTCAACATTAAACCAACTCTAACCTAAATTATGCATTTGGCCAAAATGAATTTAGATTAGTGGAAGATTGAAAGGGGAATAGATGATTTGGCAACTGAGGAATTATTATATTTTCAAAACCAAAAAACAAAAGTCATTTGGTAAGTCAGGTGAAATTAATTAATTAATTAATTCCGATTATGACAAGAAGAAGCCAAAAGCAGGGACAAGTCAAATTGGCAAAACTGAAATTTAGGGGAAGTTTAAGTTTGGTGCTGAAGACGTCATGTTGCGCGTTAGCTTATCTTATTTTTCTTTAATAACTCGAAAGACAAAATTTCCCTTATATCTAACTATAATAAATAATGGCATAAAAATAAAAAAGTCATTGTCATGGCGCCAGGTGTGGCAGGCGGACAGGTGGGAGGGCCAATCGTGTTGCATATTTTGATTTTTTTTTTGGAAAAATTATGATACTCTCCTGTATTTTGACATAATTGATTTCTCCTTTTTTTTTTTTTTTTTTTATAAAATTAAACAAAAAAAATCTTTTTACCTATTATTCATCTTAAGTGCAGAAAAAATCAAAATATAATTTTAAGCGTCATTTTAAAAATACTCAAATATGAAGGACCGTTTAGCAACTTTACCAAACTTATCTTCTTCCTATCACCAGTCTGCCCAAGTGAATTTTTGCCAAAAAATCAAAATAAAAAAAAAGTAACTAAACTCAACAACTTATACATCAAATGAAAGAAGAGGAAGAGAGCATTCCAGTCATACCCATATTAGAGCACGTTGACCACCAGAAGTGCTAGGAAAAGCCATCAGAAACTCTTGTGATCCGAATGGGTTCGCCAACCAACTCAACTGGGTTATCTTATTTGGCTATGGATCGACGACAAGGAGTATATCAAAGGAAAGCCCAGACGATGAGCAGTTAAACGGTTGCCTTTTTTTTGCCAGTTTGAGGTCTAGAGTGTCGGCGGCAACGTTTTGTAATTTCTGTATCTCTCTATTTAGCCGGGACTTTGTCTCTCTCTTTGTTCAGTCGACTGGTACCATCATAACAGGCTTGTCGAAAGGAGTCCAAAGGCGGAGGCGGTTGGTTGTTCCAAGCCTTAGAGCAGCAACAACGACTTGATGAATGTACGGCTGCCATTGTTGAAGGTAGCTCAGGTTTGCAAAGTTGCCAAATAGTCCTTGTGTTTTTTTTTAAGGATATATAAAATTATATTTTGATCATTCTACAGTTATTTTTAACAGAAAAATAGACGAAATAACTTTTTAATTAATTTATTAAAACGTAGAGAGAAAATCATTCTTTTCTAAAAAATATAGGGAGAAAATTGTTAATTATATAAAAACATAGAGAGAATCGTAATTTTCCCTTTATATCTCGTCTTTTCATTTTATTTATCTGGGGATATTTTTGGTAATATAAAATCAGATTTTTGGAGCTTTGTTTGGTAACAAACTATACTCGGAAATCCTAAAATGGAAAGAAAAAACTGTTACTCGGAAGTCCCAACAAACGCACCTTTATATATATTCTTTTGGATAAATTCAATAATAAATGCTTATTATCCATTAGTAATAACGAAAATGTTTTTTTCGGGGGACCAAGAATAAAAAATAAATTCAGTTTGTAGATAATTTGTAGTGTGCTATCAGATTTGTATATTTTAAATATAAATCACTTATTTTTTTATTAATATTTTCGTACATAATTATTAAAAAACCGTTTATTTTTGCACATGTATAAAAAATTATTAAAACTTATAAAATTTTCAACATGTGATTTATAATTGTATTATATCGCATCTGTAAAATTATTATAATATTTAATAAATAATTTAATTTTTAAAATAAATTTCATTGGCTGAGATTGTTGGATTGCCAACATTATCTGCACCCAAATAATAAATCACCCATATAATAAATGCTTTAATATTTGGGAAAAAAAAATTAGTCTTTTGATTTTGTTCAAATTCCTGTGTTAACACAATAATAATTATTTAGTTCTGCATGCAAATTATATCCGTTCAATTATGTAATTATTAGTCAGAATATTCAGTTAATTAAGCTTTTTTTTTTTTCTGAATGAAATAAGAGAATAATTTTAAAATATAAAAATGCCCCTACCACTGCATTGTGTGCATCCACCACAATTCGCTGATCACCATCCTCCACTACTGCTATCACACCACCACTCCATTATCACCACCATCCTCCACCACTGTCACCACAGCTCGATTATTACCACCAACCTTTCAAGAGCAAAACACATTACTACAGAAAACCAATTGTAAACGATGGTAAAGATTTGAAACACACTCAATAGAAGAATCCAAACAAAATAAATCAATTTGAAATGAAGAAATTTGAAACTGAGATTTGAAATATAAACTTCTCAATTAAAAAACTTTGATCTCGTTGGAAATGCAAGAATCTCTTCAAAAACATAAGAAGAAAAACAAACAAAAATCTGAAATTTGGATGAAGAGATTATCCTTGGAAACTAAAATCATAGTAAAGAATCGTAAATTCAAGAATTAATTGAAAGAATTGAAGATCAACCTTTATCTATATAGAAATTATGAAAAAGAAAATCACCACCAAATCCACCATCAACCCCATCTCCAATGCGTTTTGAATTGTTTACAAACAACTGTAACAACTATGCTTTCTCCACTCTACCATTTTGCTAGGCTGATCGATTCTGGAATCAAGTGCTTCCATGCTACCATTTTGCTCGGCTGATCAATTCTGGAATTAAGTGCCTCCACGCTATCGTTTTGCTCGCTCGATCGATACTTTGGGTTATCAAAATCGTATGTTAAAATACGAAAATTAGTTATATTATAGTTTTCAACCATGCCTTGCTGTCCCATCTTCAACGATGCTTTCTCCGTTGCCCACTTGACCAACGACATTCATATTTCACTGGTCAACGTCTTCATCCTCCTCTGTATCATTCCAAAAATGAAGAAAGAGTGTGAAGAACTAGGGTTTTAAACTAAAAGAGAATTGAAGGAGGAGGAGGAGGAGGAGGAAAAAGAGTTTTAGTGAAATGAGAATTCAAATGAGAATGGGAGAGAAAAACAAAGAAAATTGAAAACAAGAGAAGGGAAACAGTAAATTAGTAACGGTGGATTCGGCTTCACTTCCATCGCCGCACCGTCCTCGAGTGAACGGAGTTAGTTTTGTTCTGGGTGGCTTTCTCCAGGTTTGCTCGTGCAAGTGAGGACTCAAGTCACTTAGTAAAACAAATCAGGATCTGATCAACAAGGGTGACAAACGAAGCATTCGGGTGGACAATCTCCTCACCTTGGTAAAACGCAAAGGGTTGTTTTGTGAAATGAAGGAGGGGTTATTAGGCGAGGATGATGATGAAAACAATGATTAAACTTTTTTTTAAAAAAAAGTTATTTTATAGTATAATTTTTAGAATGTTTTGGTTAATTGATATCATTATTTATGTAACTTATAAAAAAGGGAAAAATTTGATGCGAATTCTGAATCAAACAACAATGGTAACCGAATTCCAGTAACAATAAACTAATGTTGGATAATCAGTAATTTTTCGGTAACGGTAGCGGTTAATGAATCAGTAAAATTGATTATTGAATTATTGATACAATTACCAAAAGTATTCAATGCAAGACTAAGCTGGATTGGTGTTCAATCCAAAACTACGTGGTTTTTTTATTACATCTTTAATTTTATAAGTTTAGTAATTACTAGTAGATAATCGGTATTGATAATCAGTAGTGAGTCTAAAATTATCAATAACCTATTATATTCGGTAGTGTAATAGCGATTTACAAATGGCAATCGGTTAACCGATTAACGACTGATTGGTATCGGTAAACGGTACCAATTCACTTTGTGACGACCCAATCAGGGACCGCAAACGACATGTAGATCAGAGTCTGATCTCACAAACCTATAAAATATTTAGCTAACTGCTTTCGTCAACTATTTATGCCTACATTCACTGGCTTAAAATGATTAACTCATATTGATTAAATAGTTAAGTGATTTAACTTATATATCATATCAAATTTCAATCAATATCCGATGTCACACTTCATGATTGAATTGAAATGTATGTACTGAGTTTAAAATGCATTATATATAGAAATGTATTATATACTACCTCCGTTTTTATGATATGTTTACATTTCCGTTTTTGGGTGTTTTTTTGAATTATTTACATTTTCATTTATAGTAAGTTTTGTAATTGTTTATTATTATTTTTTTTATTGGTATTGGTGAAAAAGTAAATTTTTTAAAGAGTTAGTAATTATTTATTATTATTCTTGCCTTGGTATTTATGAAAAGCTAATTTGTGTTGGTATTGATGAAAATAGAGTATAAAGAAATGAGAAAAACAGAAATAGTATTCAAACTAATTATGAAAGATACTACCTCCATATTTTTCATTTCTTTAGGTTTCTATTTTTGGGTGTGTTTTTGAATTATTTACATTTCCATTTATGGTAAATTTTGTAATTTTTTATTATTATTTTTTTATTGATATTGGTAAAAAAGTAAGTTTTTTAGAAAATTAGTAATTGTTTATTATTATTTCTGTTTTGGTATTGGTGAAAAGCAAACGTAAAGAAATGAAAAACACGGAGGTAGTATGTGTTAATTTTTTCAAATGTAAAGTAATATGTGCTATTTTACTAATTATGTCAATATTATATCTTTTGAAATTAGTTATTTGAATTATATTTAAATATA
>CATIWJ010061587.1:0-11515 GCA_949640765.1 Croton laevigatus | reverse complement strand
TAAAAGAAGCATATTCAATATTTCAAAAATCCAAGGTGTTAAGAATAATAACATGTGTTCTTACACCTTTGCTTATAAACTTCAGGAAACAACATAATTTCCAAGATGAATGAATCGTCTAGAATTGGAAGTGTAATTTATATAGGAGACAACAAGATAGTATTGTAACCTTTATCCAGTTTCGCACATTATGGTAAACCTCAATGCAAAGAACAACCTTTGGATTTTGCACAGCAATGTGTTCTTCAATATTTGAGGGCTTCAACTGCTTTTAAACAATTTAAAAAATTAAGAAAAAGACAATTGGAGAATTATTAAATAAACAGATTAGACTACAAGTTCCAAATTTGGCATTTGAGGGCTATCATATATCATCCTTCTTTTTGGAGCATATTCTAGAATCAACAAATCAGATAAAGGTTAGTGAACCGAAAATAATAATTTCCCAAAAAGAATAGAAAAAAAAAAATTTCAGAGTGTCTCTGTTATGCTTTTAGTTGAATCATATAACAAAAAAAAAAGGGGGACATTTTATATAATGGTTTAATCACATCCCAATTTTTAAGAATCACTCAACATTAATCAGGGGATCACACAAAGTAAAATAAATAGTACAGCCAAGGATTAATAGACTTATTTCAACAACTACTAATTCCAAATCATGATATTAATCAAGAACTAACCCCAACACATCACAAACATACATATGAAGAACCCTGTTAAAAACTGTTCAAACTTTGCGAATCTATGCTCACCTAAATAGCAGCAAAAAACCATCGAAACATTATCAATTTCAGCAACAACAATAACAAAACTGCAGAATAAAAAAAAATTGTTCAAACTCGGTTAAAAAAATGTTCAAACCCTGTTAAAAAATTATTCAACTCGGTTAAAAAATTGTTCAAATCCTGTTAAAAAATTATTCAACTCGGTTAAAAACTGTTCAAACCTAGTTTAAAAACTGGTCAAAACATTAATGAATCAATTTAACAATTACCGAAATAAAAAATGATAGATTTAATTTTAATTATTAAAAAATGCAAAGTTTTGCAAAATACTTGTTCAAATACTTTATTTTAAAAAAATCATACTAGTATTTAAAGACTGTTCAAACACAGTTAAAAGATTGTTCAAACTCAGTTTCAAAAATTATTCAAATCCAATTAAAACAAAAGCACAAAACCACCCACAAAAATAAACATTCAACGAAAGTTCAAAGTTTGATTAAAAAAATAGTTCAAAACCATTTTATAAATCCTGTTTAAAAAATAGTTCAAAACCTTGTCCAAAGACTATTTAAAAGGAAATCATATTAGTAATTTAAAAAAAAAATCTACTAAACATACAAAAATAATTGTTTAAAGACTGTTAAAGAATAGTTTAAAACCAATTAAAAAAGTGTTCAAACTGAGTTTAAACACTATTCAGACCCCTGTTATATTAATAAAACAATGGAGCATCCCATTCTATCTCACATAAACCCAATAATATTTCAATTATGCATATAATAAAAGTATAGAAAGATAAAAAATCACAATTAAAAAAAGAATATTGAAACATAAAATAAATCAAAAATGTCAAAACAACAGCAAATTCAACATAAAAAATCTAGCAAAACGGTAGTAAAAACCACAAAAACTGCAAATAATTAACTTATAGCAGCTGAAATATAAAAAAAAAACATATAGAACATGTTGAATGCATGTTTAATTTCTATTTAAGTAATGCAAAATATTGCAACAAAAAAAAATATAGATAATAAATTGCAATGCCACAAAATCAATAAACACAAGCATCTAGTGGCCAAATAAATAGAAATTGCAGCAACATTAAAATTAAGAAAAATAAGTGAAATTCATGTGTTCTAGTAGCAAAAAAAAAAAATTAAACAAAAGGTCAAAGTATGTTTACAACTAGTTCAAACAATCTTATAAACCCTTTGTTCAAATTATTATTTTGAAAAAAAATGTTAAGTATGGAAAAAAAAAATTGTTCAAACCCTACAAAACCATAATAACTATTCCAATATGCCCATGCATATTAGTAATTCATTTCTCATGATTTCATAATATTAGTAATCTAAGAATAAGGTCTCAGACATCCAAGCAGAATAGCAGCTATAGCTCTGAAGTCTAGTGAAGGCGAAAGCTCTTAGGCAGCCATTACAAATATTTTTGAGAAACAAGTCTTTCTATTTATCATAACCGGCCTCATTTCTATCAAAACAATGTTCAACTAATGATCAAAATAAGATAAAAGGCCCTGTTAAAAAACTCATAATACCATTGTTCAAATCCAGTTAAAAAACTGCTCAAATCTAGTTTAAAAACTGTTCAAACCAAACAAATTCCCAAGCTTCAAAAATCCATCAAAAGTTTCAGATTTATCAATTTCTGCACGCCTCCATTTCTTGAACAACAACAAAAGTTTCACTATTAAATTGGCAAGACTAATATTATCCAACTCGATGAGCATTAATGTCAGTGATCTCAAATTGTAATCACCTTCACCGTCGTCCTCTGCTAAGCCTTGTTGTGGTTAAGGATCTAGAGCTCTTTTCTAATGGAAGATTTGAAATTATAGTCTCTAAAACCTCTCTGTTTTTGATCTCTGAAGCTATGACAAAGATGGTTTCCAGCTCAATATGGATGTGCCTGGAATATACCTCTTAGCATATTCAACAATGGCAGAAGCAGAAGCATGAAAAAGAAAAATAAAAAAGAAAAGAGAGAGGAGAGTAAAAAAAAGGAAAACGGAAGGGAAGAGGAAAAAATTTGAATAGCAGTACATTTACCTTGAAGTAAAAATTAGGGGTATTAATTAAGTCATAAATCTTAGCTAAAGAGTATTCATTTTGTTAACAAAATTAAAAGGGTATTATTTTTGTCAACTAAAGTTAAAAGGGGTATTATTTTTGTGTTTTTCCCTTAAAAATACAATACTTAAAGGGCATGTAGTAAAGAGGGTAAAATAAGTAAATCAGCTTAAGTCATTCGGCTTAAGTCATTTTATTAGGTAAGTCCAAATTATTATAAGACAAATTAATAATAATAAATTTGACTAATTGATAATTTACTTGTCATGATTATGTTAAAATGGTTTGGATTTTATATCTTCAACAAAAATTAGCTAGCACATTTAAAATAATTGGCTAAAAGGCTTTTTTTTTTTTTTTGACAAAAAAAAGATTTTTGAGGTTATTGTTAATTAAAAATCAAATTTGTTTCGAAATTGAAATAAAATGTGGAAGGAAACTCTCTTCGATGGATTTAGAAACTGGCAGGAAACCTCTATGCAGGTGACTAGATGAATGGGCAGAACCGTTCAGTTTCAATGTTTCCGTTGTGCTTCAGCTTGACCGGCGGTAGTGATTTGAAACGAACATAAACAGACTGTTTGTTGTTGTTTCAGTCATGGTTCCGTTCGACCACCAAATATGAAATATCCCTTGATTTGAAATTCCAAATGCTTAAACCGCTGGGGTTGAAGGAGTTTCCTAGACGAAAGAATGAATGGCCAGAAACGAATGGTTTTTTGGTTGTTTTCGTCGTGCTTCCATTCAATCGATGAATCTGAAATGAAGATTTTGGTTGTAATTAGTCATAGAAAAAGAATATACGAAGGCAATTGTGTTGGTTTAAACGAAATGGAATTGAAGATGATAAAAAATGAAGAAGATGATTTGTGGTTTCCGGCTGCTTTTGAAGAGTCTTTTGACATCATTCAAAAAGTTTTTAGATTGACTGCGATTTAATCGTTAATCAGAGATAATTTCTGTAATACCCCTTAATCCGACTATTTTTAGCCAAGCTAAGTGTGCCACTACAGAGACTGCATTGTATACAAAACATTACCTTATACATTTTTCTTCCTTTACTATGTTTTTTTTCTTGTTCTTCGATTGTCTTCTAGTGAACCTGAGGTTACTAAATGCTAAACTTACTGAACTATTAGCTTAGTGGATACTTTACTCTTGTTTAACATAAATTTGCATATTATTATTTCACATTTATGGCAAACCATAAATATAGCACAGCATCATAATAGTACAATTCACATATTCACAATGCATACCATGAACACATACATTTAAATATAATTAAGGGTAAAGTACCAAACCTGATTTAAAGTCACACGTGGCTTTGTGTTTTCTTGTTTCTCCTATGTGTTCTTTATCTTGGCTAACTTCCATTGCCTACCTTTTTAACAAGTCACAATTCAAATTAATCTCTTATTTTACTAATTTATCCCTTTATTAAAGTATTTTTATTGTACTCCATTTTGTTTTATTCTATTTCTATTCATTTTTACTCATTTGATTAACTAATTTAATTCCTTTCTTGATACCAAATTTCTTTCCTCAAATGTTGGATTACAATATTACTTCCAAATAATTAATCATTTAATAATCTTATGATTATTTTCCCAATTAATTTCTAACGAATTATTTGCAACATATTTCTAAATAATTAACTAACTCAATTTCTATTTATTCTTTATTACTTCTTTTTAATCAATATCATTTAATTTAGTGTTTGAATCTATGTTTTTGCATAGTATTTATTACTTCCCATATATGCATTTAATATCACTAAAATTAGAAATTAATATTAATTTCCTAATCACATACCATTTATTCCAAACATACTAATTTATTAACAATTAAATACCCTTAATTATATTTTTTATCAAAAAAAAAAATACCCTTATATTTCTATCTCTTTTCTAATCAAATAAATAGTCAGTGCCAATAAAATGTTTTAGGTTATATTAACAATTTATTTACCCAATTTAAAATGCTATTATAATTAAACAATACTTCTTGCTAATTATTTTTTTCTAAAATAACTTTAATTTCCTACTTATATTTACTTTTTAGGACTTAAATGAAGTAGACAAATAAATTTAAGGGCTTATCTGAATTTTTCAAGGCCACTATGTAAATGGAATATAACTTCCGGAGTCAAATTGTAATACTACCAAAAATTCAGGAGCATGGCGTGTAATTTTCATCCAAAACGCAAAGCTCTTATGCATTTTATTTAAACGACAAATCGTTTTGCAACGCTACTAAATGACTATACAGAGTCCTAAACGATAGGGACTATACAACACATCGTTTTGGTAATCATCTTCACTTATTTCTCTGTAAAATGGGTCATGCAATTTGTACCCGTTTTCGGTTGGTACCCGCCGATTCCAGTGATGATAATTCACATATCATATACCGTTCTCTTCCTCTCATCCCCATCGTTCAGTTTAAGGCCTTATTCTAGCCATTTAACCACCAGAAGACAATAATATTTCAACTTAAAGGTCCGACCGAATCGCCTCTCTTTCGGTTGGTCTGACTGAAACTCTCACTTTTGGCCACGTTTTCCTTAATTTTTGGTCCCTAATCTGATCTCCAGACTCGAAAGAGGTGATCGGCGGTCTTGGTTAGGGCTTTAAACGAGCCGAGCCGAGCCGAGCTGAGCCGAGCACTGGCCAGTTAAAGCTCTGCTCATTTATTTGACGACCTTGAATTTTGAGCTTGAGGTCTACTCATTTATGAAACGAGCAAGCTCGAGCTCTGCTTGTTTATTTGATGGGATCTAATTTACGCTTGAGCTCGGCTTGTGAACTCAATAATTTTCAAGCCGCTGAGCTCGGCTTGAGAACTCTAGCTCGAAAGCTCTTTAAGAGCTATTCGTGAGCTCGAGCTCGTTCACGAGCCTGTTCGAGTTGTTCACGAATTTGTTTGAGCTCGTTCGCAAGATCGAGCTCGTTTATATATAAACGATATGGATTGAGAACATGCTCGTTTGTTTGCAAACATATTCGAGCTCGATTATTGAGCTTTAGTTAACAAACAAACTTGAATGAGCATTCAACGAGCCACTCACAAGCAGCATGGTTCATTTACAGCCTCAGTCTCGGTTGACGGTGGCACAACTTGGACAATGAAGGTGGAGCTAGGTTTAGTTTTGGGTATTCCCTCTATTTTCTCTGGTTTTGTTTTGTTTTTAATCTTTCTTGATTCTAAAATTGAATTTTCTGTCCTACTCTTCTACTCTTTTATTTGTCTCCCTCGTTTATTTATAATCAATTGTGTCGGTATACATATTTCCTTTTCTTGTACGCAAATTCTAATATATTTTTTTTACCTTTTTTTTCCTTTACTTTAATTTATAATTACATCTCATTTTCATTTCATTTTCATTTACTTGTAATTTTATTTTATTTAAATTTGGTTGAGATTTGCATCTTATTTAATCTTTATTTCATTTGCATTTTCTTAATTCATTTTAATGTTTCATTTTCTATTTTTTTATAATAATAATAATCTTTGATTCTAGTTTTATCCTATTTTATTTTGCCATTAAATTTCCGGCAATTTGTAATTAAAATCTTAACGTTTATTTTATTTTTAACCTTTGATAAATCCTTTTCTCCAATTATCTCTTTTGTTAATTTTTTTTTCATCGTCATTAATGGATTACTCGTTTTTAATAATTATCACTTTTACTCAAACTTATTGTAAACTTTATTTTATCCTTTTTATTCTATTAATTTACTATTTATATAGTCACTTGGATACATTAATATTTTCGTTTACATATTTATTACGTATTTAATTATTCTTATAAAATTACCATTTATTTTTATTGAATACTTACTCATTCGTTATCCGACTAATATCACTATTTATTATTTATTTTTTATATAAATATCACTGTTTATTATTTAATTTTTATATCAAATATTATTATCGATTACCTCGTGTTTCTTGATTATCTCTAAAGTTAGTATAATGAATATTAAATCGTGTTTCTCGATTCTGTCTAGAGTTAATAAAAAGGACCACTTTATTAATTTATGTTTTACCTATTTTTATATTTTCCTCCCTGTCTTTTTTTTGGACAAAAATATTCCTCATTTATTTTTCCATCAATAATAACCTCTTTTTGTCAATTTTTTCTGTTAAAATGGACCAAAATGTAATTTTACGAGCCTTTTTGAAAATGATAAACAAATGAATGACTGATTTGCTAGTTTTCCATCTTCAACCTCTCGTCGGCACTGTTTAATACTATTCACTCGAAAGTTTCAGTCCACCGTTCTCCTTATTTCGTCGACCATTTCGGGAAAATGAGTACCGATCGAAAGCACTCCTCGAGAGGAGTCGACTAGTGCCTTTGGATCTAGCATCCGACCACCGCGAACGCTGGAAAGTCGGTTTGAAGAAGATAATGAATAGTGCATGTTTTCCGTTTCGGCTATAGATCGGCAGCGACTCTACCACCATCTGAAAGCTGAGAATGACAGGAGTCCAAATCTTTCCTCACTTCCGTCGTCTGTCCACTGAAGGTTGCCAGAAAATCTGTTTGAAGATTTTTGTGATACTGTGGCAGTTCTATTCACCGAAAACTTTCGATCCATTTTCTGGCATCACCAATGGTCGGATGTTGGAAGTGAGGACACTGGTCGACTCCTTATGAAGAGATCTTTCGATTGGTACTGGCCTTGTGGCCGATTTATTGCCAGCGAGGAGATTACCGGTGGGTTGGGTTTCAAAGGTATTAGGATCGCAGATCACTTTCGACGTAATTTTTGGCATCTTCCGACCATTATCCGACAAAAATGGTTACATATTCGGACTTCCCTCAATGAGATCTGTCATTTGATGTAAGAGTTGTGGCTTGGAAACACAGATCCGACGGAGGTGGCTGTGGGATGAAGGTGGTGGTAGAATGTTAAGGAAGAAGGAAAAATTACAAAACAGTCCTTTATTTTTTTGAGGCTTTTCAAAAGGACCCGAAAAATTATATTTTGATCATTTAACCGTTATGTTAATAGAAAAAATTGACAAAAAGAGGTTATTGTCAACGGAAAAATAAATAAGGGATATTTTTGTCCAAAAAAAAAAGACAAGGAGGAAAATGTAGAAATAGGTAAAACATAGGGAGGAAATTGTAAATTTTCCTTAATTTATTTTAAAAATGGGTCGCTTTTATAATTATTTTAGTATTTTGATAAATTAAAAAATTAAATAAAAAGAAAACTGATGGAAACTGGTCGAGAATTCATCTCGATCGATCGACGTAAACCCCAAATCACAATAGTTCAAATCAAAACCATTATTCATCTTCTTCTATTTTGATTCAATAATCTTCTTGAATCGAAGGTATCAAGCTAAACCATAGTCTTTTTCACATAAAGATGCAGAGATACTAATGGCGGAACTTATCAAATTCAAAACAAGCAGTGTAAAGGGCTGGCTGCGGCTGGACCTAACAACTTATGGCTGGAACTTATGGCTGGAACTCATGGCAACAATAGATGTTACTGAAGGTGAATAGAAGGAAGGCTGCTCAATGGTGAACGAAGAATGATGAAGAAAAATGCAAATAGCGAGAAGCTTCAAATAGATTTTTAGATTGAGTACTGTCATTCGTTATTTCTTTAATTCTCGCCTTCTGTTCTATTTGTTTCCCGAGAAATTAGTAAATTACTACATTTGTATAATTTTTGGATGAAATAATCAGAAATAACTAGATTACTTCTCTTTCTTTTTTATTTTCTGTACCTTTCTATCCTTTGTTGAAAGATGGTGGGTTTCAAGGCGATCTATTATTGTGTTCGAAGAGTTTCAAACAGAATGAAGAAGAAGAGATTTTTGTTGGTTGATTTGGATAATGCATCTTCTGTTGCAGGGTTTGATGGATGAAGAAGCATAGAAAATGATAGGTTTGGATCTAACGATTTCGAGTCTTCCGATACATTGAGTTCTCGTAAGCCATCAATGTAACTCGATGGTAAGGGTGGGGCATTTTCGGTTTGGTTCAGTGAAAATTTCAAACCAAATGAAAAATCGAATTGAGACTTGAGGAACCAAAAATCGAACCAAGACTTGAGGAATCGAATAGCAACCGAACAGAAAAATTTAGTTCGATTCGGCCAAAAACTGAAAATCAATCCATGCATCTCTCAAAGCAATTTTGAAAGCCATAACAATTTTTTTACAACAGGCATACAAAATCATTATTAGCTCTCATCTGCAGATTGAAATAAACATGTATTCCAACATGAGATAATTGATAATTGATAACTCAATGCCATAATCATCAAATCAAACACTAAGGTTTTCAAAAAAAAAAAAAAAGAAAAATATAAACAAACAGAAACAAAAACTTGAATCCAATCTCCACAATAACCAATTGGAATAACAAATTACAAAAATCAAAGGGAACATTGAAGCGCTAATTCATTTGTACCCACAAAATCACACAAAATTAGACTGAGAAATTGAAATTGTTGAAGAAAATGAGAGCAAGATAGTATAACCTAAATTAGACATAGACAAATGAAATTAGACATAGACAAATGAAAAAAAAAACCTTAAATGGAGGTTCTGGAAATTGGATGAACACGATTGATGTTCTTCGTTATCAGTCTGCTTCTTCGTCGTTCCTCCTTTTCGCCTTCAACCACACCCACCGATGATACCGCGAGTTCCAGCCAGCCGCCGTGAGGTCCAGCCGTTTCGTTGAAGCCCCAAAAGCTGCTTTGTTATGTCCTCATCGCAACATGCCCAGGCTAAATAAACAAGAAGTTGTCTAGTCTGCTCGTTCATCGCTGGCCTACTTAATAGTCGCCGGCTCCTTCAACGTTGGCGTTGCTCACTCCAACCAGATCCAGTCTAGATAAGTGTTCTGATTTGATTTTAGCATTAGTTTTTTCTGCTCTTTTGAAATTTACATGGAGTTCTATTTTGGTGAAGCATGTCGGTCGAAGGAGAGGTGGCCGGCGATTGCTGGAGGTGGAGGCCGTCGAAGGAAAGGAAGCCGACTGGTGGTGGAGGGGGAGAGGCAGAGAGAGATTACGTTAGGGCAGCGACACAGCGGAAATGACATAGAAATGGGAAGAAAACGAAGAGAAATGAGAAGGGTTAGGTATATTTCAAAACGGCAGCGTATGGTTCGGTTTATTATCAGATTCGGCTCGATTTCGATTTTCAGCTACTACAAATCGCAAATCGAACCGATTATTTTGGTTTTTATATATTAGAGACCGAAAACCGAACCGAATCTTCGATTAATCGAATTTTTGGTTCGGTTTCGGTTTCTAATTTTTTTTACCACCCCTACTCAATGGTGACGAAGGAGACGATCCTTTCTCCATCTACATGTTAGTTTTTCTTTTTATTTTATTTTTTATTTTTTAATCTATAAAATTGTAAAAGTGACTATTTTTCACAAGAAATTAGTAAAGTGACCCATTTTTAACGGAAAATTGCTAACTTTCTAACGGAGGGGCTAAATCATTGGATGGAAATAAAACAGAAGGATAAAATCATTCGTTTTTAAAATTACAGGGAAAAAATCGTTGAATATGTAAAAGTTTAAAGAAAAATCATTGAATATGAGATTCTTTCGATCAAGATGTTCTCGCCTCCCCAACCGCCCATGCCAATGATAAAGTATGACATATTCCAGAAACATATCCATCTCATGAAAGGATTTTATGAGCAGATGTAAATAGAAGAACACCGAGAGTGTAGTAGCAGAAATGTTGGAACTGTTTGTGGTGCAAGCCTAGGCCACTGCCATTTAAGAGCTTGGGAACTTCATGCTATTGACCTTTGGGACAAGATAAACTCATATTCTACAGCTTTTAGTCCTCTTTTCTTTGGAAACCATGGCCGTTCTCAATGAAAAAGGGGATTGGACAGTCAGTGGGCCCGGGCTGTAACACCCCAAATCCAACTTACGAATAAGCCACACTGAAATGTTACAGAACTGCTAACTTCCATTACTGCTTACAAAATTTTTTTTCTATTTGCTATTACATCATAAATACCTTAATCATTTCTCATATTCTAATTACTTTACAATGTTAATCCATATCAAATGATTCTCAATATTCAGTACATGCCAAACTAAATAAAACCAGAGGTTATACCAATGCTTGACTTCTAAGAACGGACCAGGATTATGCTGCTATTTAATTTCTTCTATCTGCGGACCTGCGAGTTACAAAAATAACTCGCTGAGCAACTCCATACTCAGTGGGTACAATATATAATACAGTATCTTTCAAAGCCAGTTAACGAATTCATTTCATAAAATTATTCAAATAATATTCATATTTAAAAGATAAACAAATAATAAAACACAAATTACAGTTCAAATATCAAAATACTTCCATTTAGTAACATTTTTACTCTACTGGTTTTACTGAATTTTCAAGGATAAGCCCAAGGGCTATTTGTCGGCCGTATTTCTCATTTACGCCATTTTCTCTTCAATTATTGGGGTCGTATTTCACTGATACGCTCATTTTTCATTTTATAGGCCATAACCCGTAGTTATGCCTGTTGTTTTCATTTCAATTCATTATCTCACTTCCATTTGTTCACCTGTACAGGAGTTTTGCCCATATGTCGACATATACTTATCACTAGGTCCATAACCAAGTAGAGTATATAAAATATTTATTTAATGGTCATGTTCATCTCAAACATTATTTCAGA
>CATIWJ010061440.1:0-13011 GCA_949640765.1 Croton laevigatus | reverse complement strand
ATTGAGATGACATGAATCAAGCCATAAAATTATCAAAAAATTTTACACATTTCTGCAAAGAAAATATTAGAAAACCCAAATCCATAATACCCAAACCCAAATGAGATTCCGAAAGAAAATCAAGAAATAATGAAGAAACAGCTAATCAAATGTTGAATCCAATGAAAAAGCCAAACACATTAAAAAGCAACCACTATAGATTTAACAAGAAAAAGCAAGCCGACAACAGGTTACATATTATATTCAAACTATTGTCAAAACTAGAGATGAAGAGGCACTAAAAATCTGTCATTAACATCCGCAGATCTTTTGGTTGTACCTTTGTTAGGAGCATATATTCATTGAGGTTTGAAATCAGAATCTCTGTCACAGATTTCACCTCCTTCGAACAAACCTCAAAGACTTTGGTGCTGCTGGCGGTTGTGGTGGTCGTGTGACGAAGGAGGCGGCGGAGATTTTGATGTTTACGGCAGTGGTTGTATTAGGAAGAAGAAAAGGTGAAAATCCAAAACTAGTCCCTTAATTCTTTAGTATTTCTAAAAAGGTCTGTAAAAATTACATTTTGGTCATTCTACTGTTATTTTAATAGAAAAAATAGACAAAAGGGTATTTTTGTCTAACGGAATTAAAATGTAGGGATATTTTTGTTCGTTAAAAAAAAGATAGGGAGGAAAATATAGATATGGGTAAAACTCAGGGAGATTTTTGTAAATTTTCCTTTTTTTTTAATAAATGATTCATAGGTTGAGTCAGATCAAAACAACCCATGAATACCCGTGAATGTCAACTAATGAGAGTTCTACCTAGAAACAAAACGACGCCGTTTTAATATGTTTTAGGGTTAGGGGTGTCAAACAGGCCGTGTCATGTCAGATTCGTGTTTGTATTAAGCAGGTTCGGGTTGAAACTCCTCAACCGTAACCTGATATGTTTAGATAAACAGGTCAAAAAGCTCAACCCTAACCTTATCTGTTTAATAAACAGGTCAAATAGGTCGACCTGATCTGTTTAAGCCCTTTTTTTTTTTTAAAGATAAACGGGTCAATCTGAAACCCATTAACCTGCTAATTTCATGTTGACCCTGACCCTAACCCATTTAACCCATGTAACCTGATTTCAATATTAAAGCCTAATTTTATGTACTTTTTTTTTTTAACAAAATTAATTTTATGTACATACAAGACATATAATAATAATAATAATAATAATAATAATTATTATTATTATTATATTATTATTATGAACAGTAAACATTATTATTATTATGAACAGTAAACAGGTTACACAGGTCGACTTACGGGTTGAGTTTTTCAACTTGAACCTAACCCATTTAGTTTCAGGTTGGGTTCGTGTCGACCCATTTAATTAAATAGATCGAAAATCTCAACCTTACCCTGCAATTAGTAGATCCGATTCGTGTCGGATTAGCAGGTCGTGTCAGCTTTTGATATTTAGAGTTAATAACTCATATGAATTTGACAAATTTCATTTTGGTCTTATTTTTTTAATTTGTGTTAAAATTATCCGCAAGATTTTGACCAAATGTAAAAAGTTCATCTAAAAGTTGAAAATATGCCGAAGAAAATGACATTTCACCAGAAGTTGGCGCTCAAAATTGTGGTTTAAGCCATGAAATCGTAAGGCATTGATTAAAAGTCCACTTACATATAGAAGGGAAGTCGGAGTGAGACGAAATATGATGAAAAAGAAATAGCGTCGGGCCCCACAAATAAATAATGTATAAATTTTTTTTTCCTCAAAAAAGAAAGTATAGTATAGACCCCAGCTTTACCCAAACAGGAAATGCTTTACACAAATCCTTTTGGAACTAGATCAAACTATATTCTTTATCTTTCTAATCTCAAGTTTCAAACTGTTCAAAAACAAAATACAAAACCATTTACCAACTTCTTCTTCTTCTTCTTTTCTAGTATATTAATAAAAACTGCAAGAAAGGAAAGAAATGAAAGATGATGATTCTCTCCCAACTTCGACATCAGCCTCGACGGCGACGGCGACGGCAACAATAGAGCCCAAAACAAATGCTAAAAAGGAAAGCTCCGATTCTGTTCTATTTGGGAAAGGCCGCTACAAGTTCTGGGCTTTAGCTGCCATTTTGCTTCTTGCATTTTGGTCAATGTTCACCGGAACCGTTACTCTCCGTTGGTCATCTGGAAATCTAAACAGTATTTACGACGACATTGATGCTCCTATACACGACGATCTCGACGTCCTCGTATGTAATTTCTATTTCTCTTTATCTATGTTTTTAATTCCACCGGATAAATGGATCTCGTTTGATTTTGTGAGCACATTGCAGGAAATGGAGGAAAGAGAGAAGGTAGTAAAGCATATGTGGGATGTTTACACTAATAGCCGTCGGATCAGATTACCTCGATTTTGGCAAGAGGCTTTTGAGGCTGCCTACGAGGAACTTACCAGCGATGTTCCTGGGATTAGAGATGCTGCCGTTTCTGAGATCGCTAAGATGTCTGTCCGTTCGATTGTTCTAGATCCGCCTCCAATTCAATCCACGGTATGCATTTTAGGGTTTTCTTAATCTGCTTTTAATTTTCAGCTACCAACCGATGAATTATTGCTTCTGGAAACTGAATCAACCGTAATTAAGATTGATTTTTTACTTAAATAGGAATGAAACGTCCAAGTTAATTTGGTGTTGCATTAGCTTTCACTAAAATCTGTGCCACTAAGGATAATTAGGAGCTAAGTTTGGTTCTGAGTTGCCCATTAAAAGATTTTGCTCACATCGTCATTGTGTTAAGAGCTGGAGTTTAGTATATTATATCTTATTCCCACCGATCTTGAGGGGTCGTAAATTGTTCAGGTCACCAATTGTACTGGAAGAAGCTCTGTTATTTATATTTAGCTATCTATTTTTTTCCATATATTGGAATAATAATTTGAAAGAAACTATTTAGAATGCAGATTTATGGTTTATTATGTATGTCATTAACCTATTTATCTTTTGTTTATAGTCTTTACATTTTATTCCAACAAGTCTAGCCTCAGTGAAAATGGACTAGATGTTTGTAATGATATTTAGAAATGTTTCATCTGAATTGTGTGTGCGCGCGCGCGCGCGCGTGTATATATAAAGCTGGTTGATTCACAAAACAAAGATCTTGGCCCTCACATAACGATTTACTAGTTTGAACATTATAAAGTTCTCACATGTGACTCAATTAACCTTTGGATGTTAGTCATTGATGTTGCAAACAGCCTTTTTTTTTTCCCCAAAATGTTGCAAACAGCTGGTATGTAGTGAATTGGCATTTTACTATTGAGCCATCAGCCACCTAAGAAGTGCCCGATTAGGGTGTTAAAAACTGAGAAGTTTATGTTTATCTTCCACTGTTTTTGCAGTATAACTTATCTTAAATCAACTGGTTATTTGATCCTCATTTTGCATTCGTTACGTTTAATGATCTCCAACCCTTCATATAGTTGTTTCTTTCTGGACATCATAAAAATGTGTCTAAATTATATAATCATGTTGCTTTGTTGGTATGGATTATTCTATTTTTGTCAAACTCAAATTCCATGTTCAGCATTATATTTTGATTCCGTCGTTTGTTGCTAATTAATGAGGAAGTGCACACTTTTCTTACGTTCATATGGGTATAATCTACATCACCATACTGAAAATTAAAAAACTGCAAAGAAAATAAAAAAGAATGAGCCCTGCTAGCCTTTTCCATGTTCACATCTAAACTTCTGATACTCAAGTTACGCAATCCTTAGAGTGAAACTCAAGTTTGCATTTTTTGGTGGATCAATCCTTTTATTCACCCTCACACTGCAGCTTATGAACATCCATGACTAGTTTACAAGCCTTGAATAAGCTTCACATTTTTCCTTAGAGAGAACAGAACAGAAGGAAAAATGCTTTTGTGACATTTGTGTAATTGCCTAGGTTTCCTAATTCTTAATTAATATATTGGATAAATTTCAGTATCTTTCAGCAGGCTCAGCCTCAATACGTTAATCTCCACGTCTTTCTTTTTGATAAATAAGGGATGTTATACCAACTCCTGAATTGTTGTTTTTTCATCAATTGTAATATCCATCATTCTGCTGATTCCCCCGATATAGCACTGAGTGTGATGAGCATATAATGTCTAAAATCTAATGGTCCACTAATGCTACTGCTTTAAAGTTATGGTTGCCTTCTTTCTCCTTAGTCCACTAATCTAATTGCTTCTTTCTCAAATTCAGAATATTCTTTCCTCTAGCATGAAATCATGATTTTTTTTTTTTTTTTCACTTTGATGAATGCCTCACCATGTCCATTTTAATGATTTTGGCAATAAGCTTGTCAGAATATATATTCCTTGAATGCTTTCATCCACATTCCTTTGGGAACAATTTTTATGGCATGATGTAAATTATGTGTAAAGCTGAATCTGTAATGATATGAACTGTCTCCATACTGAACTCTCTCTTTCATAGTATATTATGATGATATATAAAAGCACATTAATCTACTGAAGCCTTAGGAAGCATATATTTTCTGGTGAACCAATTCCTCTGTACTTTTTGATTTTCAAGATTCATTTGCATGCATCTTTGGATCTGACTTTGCAAATGTCCTCAACCGTCCGTCTTTACTTGAGAGTTGAGATTAATTTTTGCCATTTGGGAAAGGACTGGGACATTTTTTTGGGCTCACTCAATTTGATGTTTATGCTACTTTTGTTCTTTTTTACTTTTGGGTTCTGGATTGAAAATGGAAATTTTTACCATAGATAATAAGCAATTGCATTATTTTTATGCTGTATGTTGTCAGAGTGCACGAGAATTAAGCAAGAGTTTGAAGTTAGTAGGAAAAGGTGGGGCTTCTGCAATTTCGAAAGGGAACAGCTAATGATGTGAAGAACTTGGGTTTCAGACCCAGAGCTTTGTTATTCTGTAACAGAAAATTCATTCGATACTCAGTTTCATGGCAGGCTAATTAGGTTCTTGTGCTTCCAAGTTTTTATTTATTATTGAAAAGTTACAATGTGACCTGAAACAACTTTTTCAATAGATGTAATTGAATGAAAAGTTTTGGTATTTATTCTATATAAAATTAGATATCCTCAGCTTTCATTGAGTTGTGAAAAGGTTAGATTTCTTCCATCACAAATTCATAGAGAGGATATAACTAAACTTGTTAATGCTGGTCTGGAGAAATTGAATTTGTGCCCTCTGGTGGTGGTATTGTAGTTGCAGTTGGTACAGGCAATGGGGTAGCGGCAGCAGCAGTGACGAACGCAGGATCGAAGGGTGAGAGGGGCTGTGTTATAATTATTGGGTGTCTGAAAAAAATTTTGAAAAAAAAAAAGAAGAAAAAAGAAAGGAATTAAAAAAAAATAAAAAATGGGAGGGGCTGGAGCCACAACCGCCCCCCTCCTAGGTCCGTCCCTGGCGGCAGCAGTGTCTGCGGCGGTCCTCCATCTACTGTGCAGCTGCAGCTGCAGCTGAAGCAAAAAGAGGAAAAGGTGGAGAGGAGTAAGATGAGAATCTGAAATTCATTTTTTGATTAAAGAGAAAATCTAATTATATTTTCTAATGGATTATGTTCTTTTTTTTTTTTATTGAAAGGCATTTAATTGTTTATCAGGTTAGTGGCGTTCTGCTATAGTTTTTTATAACCTTCGCCTTTGTTTGGATTCCTAGTTGCGCAATGGAATAGAGAGGAATTAATGGGTGTAAAAGAAAAGAAAGAAAGCAAGTGAAATTGAAAATTTGTTTTCCATTGTTTGGATTTTTAAAGGAAATAAAATAATGGGTGAAAAAAAAAGAAAGAAAGTTAAATTAAAAATTTGTTTTCCATTGTATGGGATTTTAAATTTTTTGTGAAAGAAAAGAAAGGAATTAAAATTTTTTGTACAAAAATATCCTTAATCTTAAGAGAAAAACAAGTTATTTTAAGGGTAGCAAAGTAAAATTAATATTTTTCAGTTTTTTTTTTTTTCAAATAATAGGAAATTGAACCATTGTATAGTAAAAGATCTAGGAAAAATTGCGCCAGAGCAATCACTAAACAAAATTGATACTAACTCTTGAGGTGGCTAAACTAAATCATGATAATTCAAAGATCTTGTAACTAAAATTAGCCAGCCAGTTTGCACATTGGCCAAACATAGAATGGATATTCATAACCAAATTCCATCCCAATATAGCAGGAGCATGTCTGCTATTTGCCAATTTCACAACCATGAGGTTGTCAACCTTTGCCTCAACCAGCCTATAATCTGCACGCCAAGCCATCTTAAGCCCCAACGGTAAATCCCATGATTCAGCCATAAGGATCGAACATGATCCCAAATTGTTAGGTGAAGCCTCTCAGCAATTGACATAAAAGTTCTTCTATGTTAATTTGGTTAAAATTCAGGTTATTTTAAGAAAGAAATTAAAATTTAGGTACTCTTATGTTATTACCCAAAAATTCAGGTACCTTATGTAAAAATTTGGCCTTCATCTCCATTAGTAACCGTTGATAAATCGAGTAACATAAACAAAAGAATGAACTGTAATAAGTAAAAGTTAAAAAGAAGAAATAATGGAAGAAAATAAAAAATGCCAGTCTAAAACAAGTTGTAATCAATCGCATTGCTTCCTACTTTTATCTCACCAGATCTCCATTACTCATTCCTTGTTTGCCATAGCCCATAGAATCAAAACCTTCTTCTTTACAATCTCTGTTATAGTATGAAAATATAAACATTGATATCTTCTTCTTCACAAGTTTGTATATTTACACATATACAGGGAAAATGTCACTGAACTCCAAAATAGCCCCTCAAGAACCCATGAACGAGTCCTTCACTACCAGATTCCGCGACTCACTCACTTGCACTACCACCAACAAGCTGGATTTCAAAGAACTCGATTTGGGTTCACCAGTATCACCATTATTAACATCTGTCACCACAAACACTTCCTCAAGTAGCAGTTCCAACTCCTCAGGTTCAGTCTGCAACACCAAACCCAGAAAGCTTGAACATCAGCCCGGTGAACTCTCCGGCTTACCCGAGTCCTGTTCGAGTGCTCGCAATTCGAGACCAGGTCATCGGAGATCTATATCTGCCGGCGTCCCATTGATCTATTCTGGTTCAAGTTTTGGGTCTCAAAATGGCAGTAGCTCTGGAAGTACGGGAGCAACCTCAGTTTCTATGAGTTCAAATTTTCTGCCAAGTGGTAACATTTGTCCTTCTGGTAAAATCTTCAAGACTGGCTTGGCGGGTCGTGTCGCTAACAAGGCGGACTGTCAAACCCTGGGAATGGGAACGGCAAACTATGGACACGGCAGCATCATGCGTGGCGGAAGTGGAACTGCCGCTAAATCGGGAAATGGAGGCAATGGTGATCCAGAGGAGTTGAAGAAAGCAGGTAATGAAATGTATAGGAAAGGGAATTTTGCAGAAGCTCTGGGTTTTTATGATAAAGCGATACTGTTCTCACCGGGAAATGCGGCGTACCGGAGTAATAGGGCGGCGGCTCTGACGGCAATGGGAAGGTTGGGCGAAGCCGTGAGGGAATGCGAGGAGGCTGTAAGACTGGAGCCTGGTTTTGTGAAGGCTCATCAGAGGTTGGGCTCTCTTTATCTGAGGTAAAATGATTGGTTGATTAAATTAATTACTTATTCATTTCTCTGGATTTCCTAGGAGTTCTTGCTGATTTGCATCTGGGCTGTGCTTGATTTGGTAAAGATCCGATGTTTCCCTCTGATTTCATGTCTGTCTTATTATTCTATTCTTTGCTTTCTTTCATGCTCTTTTTGAATATTTCTCTCCATTTTTCTTGGTGATCTATGAAATTCTCTGGGGTTTGTCCATTTTCATTACTTAACAATCTTTTCAACAATCTCTCTTCTTGTTTGAAAAAGAACAAAAGATGTATGTGTTTATTCCAGAATTTGAGGAACTATCTAAATAGCTGGGGACCCTTATTTTGTCCTGGCATTATAAGTTATTAGATTCTTTGATTGTGTAATGGATTCAAATTATTTGTTTTTTCTGCATTCTTTATTATCTTATCTTACCTTTCCTGCATTATAATTTCTAGTTTTGAGATTTCCCTCTTCGGATTCTAGCTCAAAAAATGTCAAGTGAAGCTTAATATCATTGTATTACATTTTGCATCAGTTAGCATCACTGCATTTCCTTGATGATGGGTAGCTTGGCAGGTTAGGGCAAGCTGAAAATGCAATGCACCATTTATGTTTTAACGGGCAACAGCCCGGTCCAACTGAGTTGCAGAAGTTGCGGTTATTGGAGAAGCATTTAAAACGATGCACAGATGCTCGTAAGATTGGTGATTGGAAGGGTGCACTTAAGGAAACTGATGCAGCCATAACCATTGGAGCCGACTCTTCTCCTCAGGTATGACTCACCCATGGCCTTAATTTCATCATGTCTTCTACTTGGAGAAGGGACCTGAATTTGTTAGGACATATTTACAGCTTGCTGCTTGTAAAGCCGAAGCATTTTTGAAACTTCATCAACTAGAAGAGGCAGATTCAACAATCTCAAGCATTCCGAAGTTTGAATATTATCCCCTAAAAACTAAGGTTTTTGGTATGGTTGCCGAAGCTTACGTGCTTTACGTCCAAGCGCAGATTGACATGGCTTTTGGAAGGTGAGTTTTTACCTGAACTAAAGTTCTAAAAACATTTTCTGGTTTTGGAAGGAGTGAGAGTGGATGATAGATTTGTTGCAGATTTGAGAATGCAGTTTCTGTAGCTGAGAAGGCTGGGCTGATTGATTATAGTAACATAGATATAGCTATGATGTTAACGAATGTGAAAATGGTGGCAAGAGCTCGTAACCGTGGTAATGATCTTTTTAGTTCTGGAAAATATGCAGAAGCTAGCTCAGCTTATGGGGAAGGCCTCAGATATGATGCTTCCAACCCTGTTTTGTATTGCAACCGAGCAGTTTGTTGGTCTAAGCTAGAAATGTGGGAAAAATCCATACAAGACTGCAATCAAGCTCTTAGGATCCAACCCAACTACACCAAGGCATTATTTAGAAGGGCAGCTTCTAATGGAAAGGTGAAGATTCTTTTTTCTTCTCTTTGTTTTTCTTTCTTTCTTTTGTTGATAATCTGCTAATTTTGACACATACAGCTACAACGCTGGGCAGAAGCTGTGAAAGATTATGAGCTCTTGAGAAAGGAATTACCTGGGGTCAATGAAGTTATGGAATCTCTGGACCTAGCACGGATTGCGTTGACAAAATCTTGCGGACAAGTTCAAAATACCAAGTCTCCATAAATTCAAAGCTGTACTATCTTCACCCGGTAAGCAGTTGTTGACTTCATTAATATATATATATATTCTGAAAATGGAGATTAATCGATGATCCCTTTCACTTTTCTGCTGTGTCCACTTATCTGTAACTTCGGCAAAATGCATCTACCCTATAGAAAAGGAAACAAATTGAAGCACAGTGAAATGCAAAACAAAGCTCAGAATGAACGAAACAAAATTAAAAAATGCAAAAGCAGAACCAATCTTAAACACTAAAAGTAATGTTGTGCTTAACTGAAGTAGGGCTTTGTTATAAAATTTGAAGAGTTCGCATATTTTCTGAAAGTGGTGTATTTCTGTGTCCACATTGTGGTTTCTGTATATGTCAAGATAATTCATTATAAAGCAGCATTTGTCGAACCATCTAAAGTTGCAGCTCTGTTAAAGAATATGCTTATTTCGCTTCATTTCTTAAAGGTAGGCTGGTATTTCTAGCTTTATCTTTGCAAAAAACACACGCATGCATACATTCATATAAGCTCATTCACCCTTTCTTGCAAAATGTGAACTGAAAGCATCAGTGTCACAAAATGATCAACTGTGGAGTATATTTTAGGTGGATGTGGAAGAGAGCCTAGCAGTAGCAAAAGCTGAGAATACAGAAATGGAGACGAAGCGTAGCCAAAACCATCAATACAGTTTGTAGGGTATGTTATCTTCTAGAAATTACCAATTTTTACTCGGAACTACATAAATTTGTCCTGAGACAAAGGCTTGTACTCTAGTTTTGTTCCAGAGGCCACATTAAATGTACTTACATTTGTTCTTATGCAAAAATGGTTTTATAAGAAAAAATTTGGGTTTGAGACTTTTATTATTCCTGGTAATTTTGTGGTTATAAATGGCTTGTTGATTGCCATAAAATAAAATTATTATAGCCCACATTGTTAATTCCAGATCATAATTTTTATTTTTGACAAATTTAACCTTTCTGCTTGTAAAAAGGGGTAAAGCCATATAGAAAATACTACCCCGTGTTTTTCATTTCTTTACATTTGCTTTTCACCAATACCAATAAAATCAATTTTTCACCAATATCAAAACAAAAATAATAATAAACAATTATTAACCTTCTAAAAAATTTACTTTTTTACCAATATCAATAAAATAATAATAATAAACAATTACAAAATTTACCATAAATGGAAACGTAAAGAAATGAAAAACACACCCAAAAACGGAAACCTAAATAACCTGAAAAAACAGAGTAGTAGTAGACATGACAATTTTGTTCGCTCCCTCATCCGAACTGTTAGTTTTTTCAGAAAAAGCATATGTATGTATATAAGTATATAAATTTTATAAAAAGTAAATATATAATGTTTTATTTTTGGAAGTCAACGGTCTCTGATACTCTACACCACAAATTCATATCTAATCAGTGTCGCGCACTTAGCAAGCAAAGTTCGTGTTGAGCACCTAGCAAAGCAAAGTTGGTGAATAAAAAATATATATATACTTAAATTAAATTCACACTTTATTATTATATTTTTAATGAAAAATTTAAATTTTTTTTTAATTTATGAAAAAAAAAATATATATTTGAAAACCAAATCGCCCGCGTTCCTAGAAAGTGTTTTACCTTTTTGGAACTCAATTCAAATATAAATTTTGGTTCCAGCCCAAAACTAAAATATTAAAGAAATAACAGCTCTTAGTCCACACATTGATGGATAAAAGACTAAGACTTCAAGGTTTTGCATATTTAGAGAGAGGTGAATCAATGTGTAGGATATTTATGGCTTGAGTAAGAGTAATATTTTATAGGAAAAGTCGTGATTTGAATAATATGACATGTGTCATTGTATTTTATGTAATAAGAGCTTTCAGATGATATATTACATGCTTAAAATGGAATAAAATTGAATAAGAAATTGAAAGTTAAAGTGAGCTTAGAACAAATAATTGTTAGTCAATGGATGAAATGAATTCCACATTGATGGTGGAGCAATTTATAAAAATAACCTTTTGTAGGGTGGTAATTATAAGCATAGATACTTTCTCTCACACAAAGGTGCAATGGTGCAAATTCGAGGTCGATCCAGCACTACCAATGCACAAGTTAACATTTTTGCGTTAAAACCGCATTTTTAGAATTAAAATTAGTTTTTAATATTAAAAATGTGTTTTAATTCTTTCAGTTTTTAGAATTAAAATTAGTTTTAATTTCTTTAACATTAAATTGCATCAATTTTCATTTAAATTCACTTTAATGCCAATTACTCACGGCCTTTAGCACTAATTAAAGCTCCTAAGCAGCCTGCCCACCTATAAATACCTCCAAGTACAATGCAAAGTTTTCCTATTCTGTTTGCAAGAAGAAATCGAAAAATATTTTCCTTTCGGTTTTTCACTCGGCAAGCTGCAAGTTCTAGATTCAAACAATAAGCTTCTGCACGTGGTTGAGTTTGCTTTCGTAGTTGTTGTATCTTGGGAGACGGTTGTCATTGTGGACAAATCCTGTCTTAAGAAGACTACGTTTACAGGCATCGGCTTTACTATTCCTTCTTTTTCACTGTTAAGGTTTAATATCAGTTTATTTACGTTTATAATTTACTAATCTATAATTTTCTTTTATTCATGTAATTTCTAATTGTATTAAATCATATTTCTGTTATTTTGAAACTCACGTTTCTAACACAATGTGCACTCACTGATGGATAAAAGACTAAGACTTAAGGTTTCCCATATTTAGAGAGCGGCGAATCAATGTGCTGATGGACTTGCTCATTTGGGGACAGTTCACCTTTTTTGTCTGCACCTGGTTATTGCCTTTTACATATAATCTCGAATAACCAACTCTTCTACTCATTTCCAGGCTAAAATTTTACATCTATTTTCTCTCAATTTTAATTGCTATATATATTGCTACCGCAATATAAGTTTTTGAACTTTTATTCTTTATCTTTAATTTTAATTCTTATTTTTTGTTTCTTTTCTCTTCATAAATTCAATTTGAAAATTCATTAATTTGATAATTATTTTCAGGCATGCCTAATCAACTCATTGTTAATAATGAATGCGCTGCATACACAAACTCAAAATACTTAGCTAAAATCTAATGCATAATATTCAAAATAAAAAAATAAGTATAGAAGACAACTTTTATATGGTTTTAATAAGGTTGATTTTAACAAATGTGTTTAACAATTTTCAAATATTAACTAAATGTCATATTTATTAGTATGATATAGAAATATATATATATATATATTTATTTTTTCACGATTTTAGTAAGTACGTATATTAAATTATATATAAAAAATATGTGTATTTACAAGTAATTAAAAGTAATATTTACTTAATATTTAAAAAATATATGATATTTATTAAATATAAGTTTCAAAAGTTGACATTTATTTAATATTTCAAAAAATATTTTTAAAAAAAAAATTCAAAAAATGACATCTACTACAATTTCCCTTCTAATAACATTAAAATATTTTATTACTATATTTTATATAAAATGATTCAGAATGTTTACGTACCAAAAATCTGTATAATATAATTTATAACTATAATGTATATCATACATGCATTCACTTAAATTTTCATTAAAAAAATAAATACGTTATATAATTTTTTTGCTTAAGCTGTGAGCCTTGGTTAGGCTCACTATAGGAGCTCTTTTTAATAAGGGAAGCTGTAATAGATGTCAATTGGATTATTAACTAAGTGTGAAGTTATATATAGAA
>CATIWJ010061390.1:0-10977 GCA_949640765.1 Croton laevigatus | reverse complement strand
TTGTTTATTTGTATCTGTCCACCAATCAACTCACCGGTGCAATTCCAACTTCTATAGGAAACTTGACAAAAGTATCAAATCTTTATCTCTATTCTAACCAACTTTCTGGCTCCATCCCACAGGAAGTTGGAATGTTGAGGTCTGTCGTTGATTTGGAGTTGTTCACCAATCATCTCACCGGTGCAATTCCAACTTCCATAGTAAACTTGACAAAAGTATCAACGCTTTCTCTCTATAA
The DNA here is from genome assembly GCA_949640765.1 of Croton laevigatus. Classification (NCBI taxonomy): domain Eukaryota; kingdom Viridiplantae; phylum Streptophyta; class Magnoliopsida; order Malpighiales; family Euphorbiaceae; genus Croton; species Croton laevigatus. The sequence continues at coordinate 10,739 of CATIWJ010061390.1, read as the reverse complement.
TAACCAACTTTCTGGCTCCATCCCACAGGAAGTTGGAATGCTGAGGTCTGTTGTTTATTTGTATCTGTCCACCAATCAACTCACCGGTGCAATTCCAACTTCTATAGGAAACTTGACAAAAATATCAAAGCTTTACCTCTATTCTAACCAACTTTCTGGCTCCATCCCACAGGAAGTTGGAATGTTGAGGTCTGTTGTTGATTTGGAGTTGTCCACCAATCAACTCACCGGTGCAATCCCAACTTCCATAGGAAACTTGACAAAAGTATCAATGCTTTATCTCAATACTAACCAATTTGTGGGATCTCTTCCTCTAGATATGGACAACTTTACTCTATTGGAACGGTTGGTAATATATGAAAATAAGTTGAGTGGTCATCTACCAGATGGCATATGTGCTGGTGGAAGACTCCAACATCTTGCCGCATATGATAACCATTTTTCGGGTCCTATACCAAAAAGCCTCAGAAATTGTAGCAGTTTGTTAAGGCTCCAACTTCAAAGAAACCAACTTTCTGGAAATATTTCTCGAGTTTTTGGGTCATATCCACACTTATACTATTTAGATATAAGTGAAAACAAATTCTATGGGGAGCTTTTGTGGATGTGGGAAGATTTTCATAATTTATCAACTTTGAAGATCTCCAAAAATAGCATCTCCGGCACAATTCCTTCTGAGATCAGCAGCGCAATGAAATTGCAATTCCTTGATTTCTCATCCAATCGTCTTGTGGGGAACGTTCCAAAGGAATTGGGAAAGTTAAACTTGTTTAAACTTTTTCTCGACAATAACAATCTTTCCAGTGATATTCCAGTGGAAATTGGAATGTTAGGTGCTCTTGAGCGTCTCAATTTGGCTGCAAACAATCTAATTGGATCAATTCCCAAACAACTTGGTGAATGCTCCAGATTGTTATTTTTAAATCTCAGCAAAAATAAAATATCAGATATCATTCCATCAGAGGTTGGAAATTTAAGATCATTAGAAAGCCTTGATCTCAGTTACAATTCATTAGCAGAAGAAATACCCCAATCTTTTGGACAGTTGCAAAGATTGGAGACTTTGAACCTCTCTAATAACTTATTGTCGGGTGCTATTCCAACTGCATTTGATGATTTAACAAGTTTGACAGTTGTGGACATCTCATACAATAAATTAGAGGGCCAAATTCCTAACATCAAAGCATTTCATGAAGCTCCATTTGAAGCACTGAGAAATAACAAAGGCTTATGCGGTAACAAAACTAACTTAAAGATGTGTGCTTCCACTGCAATCAACCAAAATAGGGCGGAAAAGAACAAAAAAGTAGTCTATCTTATTGTTCTTCCAATTTTGTTCGGATGTTTGTTTCTATCATTTGGCTTAGTAGGATGTTTATTCATCCTCCATCGAGGAACTATAATGGAAAAAGCCATACTTCATGGTCAGGGAGATGCGTTTGCAATATGGAGCCATGATCAAGATATACAATATGAGAACATTATTGAGGCTACAGAAGATTTTGACTCTAAGTATTGCATTGGCATAGGTGGATATGGAATTGTTTACAAAGCAGTGTTGCCAACAGGTCGAGTGGTTGCTGTGAAGAAAATCCATGACCAATCCCAAAATGGAGAGATGACAAATTTAAAGGCATTTGAAAGTGAGATTACTACGCTAACAAATATTTGTCACCGGAACATTGTGAAGTTATATGGGTTTTGTTCACATGCCAGAGTCTCATTTTTGATATACAAGTTCATAGAAAGAGGAAGTTTGAGAAAAGTATTAGATGACAGAGAACAAGTACTCGAGTTAAACTGGAGCAAGAGGCTAAATGTTGTCAAAGGAATAGCTAATGCGTTATCTTATATGCATCATGATTGCTCCCCACCAATAATTCATCGGGACATTTCAAGCAACAATGTTCTATTGGATTCAGAGTTTGAAGTTCATGTTTCGGATTATGGTACAATGAGACTTTTGATGCCTGATACATCAAATTGGACCTCTTTTGCAGGAACAATTGGCTACACAGCTCCAGGTAAGCATTGCCATATCTATTTTGATTTACTTTCATTAAAACAACACTTAATTAATATTAATAGCTTAAAAATAATGGTAATTGACATTTTTTGTAAAGCTAGCTTACACAATGGCCATGAATAAAAAATGCAATGTATATAGTTTTGGCGCAGTGACATTGGAAATCATTATGGGAATGCATCCGGGCAATCTCATTTCCTCCTTTTCATCATCTTCAGCAACTAGCCAACAAATACTATTAAAAGATGTGATAGACCAACGTCTACCAACTCCTCAAACTAGAGAAGCTGAAGGTTTGATTTTCATTTCCAAACTTGCATTTGCATGTCTGAGTGAGAATCCGCAATCACAGCCGACTATGGGACAAGTTTCTTCAAAGCTAGTGGAGAAATGGCATCCATTAGTAAAGCCATTCTCTGAGATTGAATTAGGAGAGCTTTTTCTTTAAGATAGCATTTAGAACTTTTGTTATTCTGTACCTTTTTCTAATTTTGTTTTTTGTACCTTCGATTTTAAAAATGTTTTTGTCAATTCTAAGAAAACAAATACATGTTAAAAAATATTTTATATATGTTTCAAATATCGTTGTAATTTTTTTTTAATATCAATGCTATAAGTAAAGAAAAATAGAGAAGATTGATTAGAAAGTCTGATATATTATTCTCATAGAGAAGGTATATATATACATACATCATAGATAAATAAAAGGCAGCTAGACTAAAATAGGATTACAGCATAATTACATGTAGAGAATTAAGGAGGAGATTACGACAAATATATACAAAAAGTATTATCATGACAGCTAATATTTGGTGAGTAATATAGGGAGTTATGTATCTCTATCATGCCCCCGTAAGATGGACAATCGGATAGTGAGTCCAATCTTGGACAGGAGCTCATGGAAGCGAGTTCTAGCGAGTTGCTTAGTGAGTCCAATAAGAGTGGCTTCAAGTTGAGTTTTCCATGAGATATAGTTGGTGGGGGTGAGTTTGAGGATGTGAGAAAGAGTGACTGCTACTAAAGGTTTGGTAGATTCAGCATTATTGGGAATAAGTGATTGGTGATCAGAATTTGCCATTGAGTGGTGGAAGAGGAAGAAGAGTCATAGGAATTGGAGAAAGGGAAAAAAAATCTTAGGCTCTTGATACCATGTAAGAAAAGAAAATAGAGAAGATTGATTAGAAAGTCTAATATATTATTCTCATAGAGAAGGTATATATATACATACAACATAGATATATAAAAGGCAGCTAGACTAAAATAGGATTACAACATAATTACATGGAGAGAATTAAGGAAGAGATTAAGACAAATATATATAGAAAATATTATCATGACAGCTAATATTTGGTGCGTAATATAGGGAGTTATGTTTCTCTATCAGATGCAATACAGAAGGAAAGTAAAAACATTATGTTTAGCTTTTGGATATGGTGTGCTTTCTTTGTTCTATTTTTTGTTCGCCTGTTCAAAACTGGGGATGAATTCCCTAAATCATGTTTGAATTAGACACAGTTGGGTCGATGAAATTTACAAATTCTAGATAAATAAGTATAATTACACTATTTGCTAATTCTGGTTTATATTGGATTTCTACTTACTCCTATTTATATTCTGAAATAGCAATCAACAACCAAACCTCACAAGCAAAATGTATAACCGTTTCCCCCATAGATATTTGAAGTTGTGGTCCATAGCCGGTTCAATATTTTAGAAGTATTAATTAGCCTTTTAATTTGAATATATTTTACTTAATAAGTTGGAATCCATATAGAACTACGTAATTGTAAGAATATATCATAAGGATTCTTAATTTGAATAGTAGTTTATTTAGGATTTCAATACGAAATTCTAATGTCAAGAATTTGAAAATTGTTGTCGACTTCTGTTGTGGAGTAGCCTGCTATATTCGAGTTTTGATTGAGAAAATTGCTACTTCTTTATATACATTTTGCATTTTTTGTAGTAATTTGGTGATATTATTGTGTTTAATTATCAATTTTCTTTATGTGATGATAGTTTTGAGATTTGAATTCATAAATGGTGAATGGTTGAGATTGAAGTTTCAAGATTAGGATAAGAGGGGCAATGATACTGGTGGTGCACCAAAAACTAATTGATTTGATGGTGTTTAATTGATAATAAGAATATTATTTATTTCAAATTGAGTATTATCAATAAGTTGTAAACCTATCATAAACTCTTAGATAGGTAATTGAATATTAGTAGTTTTTAACAAATTACAAATTTATTTATGTAGTTTGTCAAATCGTACTCTTTTATCCTTTATTTTTTAAAAAATATACTATTTTATCCCTTATTTTAAAAAATAATTGAAAGAATATTAAGATATTTTTTTGCAAAACATGGAATAGAATTAATTTGGTTTATTTAATTAATTTATAGTAAACTTGTAAGAATATTATTTACTGAAAATTAAGTATCATCAACAAATAGTAAACCTGTCATAAACTCTTAACTAGCTAATTGAATTTTTGTAGTTTTTGAAAAATAATAAACGAAAATTTATAATTTTATTTCTGTAGTTTGTCAAATTATACTATTTTATCCTCCACTTTTAAAACATGTACTATTTTATCCTTTATTTTTTATAATTTTACTATTTTTGAAGAATAAACATGCTATCGGACCATGTACAGAATACTTATAGCATGGATGCTCCTAGCAAACTAGATAAAGCAGAAGAAAGAGCATTTTTCAGTCACAAGATTTTGACTCAAAGTGTTGCATTGGCATAGGTGGGTATGGAATTGTTTACAAAGCAGTGTTGCTAACAGGCTGAGTGGTTGCTGTGAAGAAAGTTTATGACCAATCCCAAAATGAAAGATGACAAATTTAAAGGCATTTGAAAGTGAGATTACTAAGGTAACCAATATTGGTCACCACGGAATATTATGAAGTTATATGGGTTTTGTTCACATGCAAGACTCTCATTTCTGATATATGAGTTTAAAGAAAGAGGAAGTTTGAGAAAGGTATGACAGAGAACAAGCAATAGAGTTAAATTGGAGCAAGAGGCTAAATGCTGTCAAGGGAATAGCTAGTGCGTTGTATTATATGCATCATGATTACTCGCCACCAATTATTCATCCAGACATTTCTAGCAATAATATTCTATTGGATTCAGAATTTGAAGCTCATGTCTCAGATTTTGGTAAGCGAGACTCTTGATAACTAATACATTCAATTGGACTTTTTTTGCAGAATCATTGGGGTACACTGCTCCGCTCCAGGTAAATAACACATAATAATATTAACAGCTTAAGAATTTAATGGATATTATGACATGTTTGATAATTTTTGTAGAGCTGGTTTACACGATGGTGGTCAATGAAAAATGCGATGTCTTTGGTTTTGGTGTTGTGACTTTGGAAATCATAATGGGAATGCATCCAGGCCATCTCATTTCCTCCATTTCATCATCTTCAGTAACTAGCCAGAAAATACTATTGAAAGATGTGATTGACCAACGCCTACCAACTCCTCCATATAGAGAAGCTGAAGGTTTGATATACATTTCTAAACTTTCATTTGCATGTCTAAGTGCGAATGCCGACTATGAGAAAAATCTCATCAAAGCCATTTCTTCAAGATAGCATGTAAAAACTTTTGTTGTTTTGTAATAACATTTTATTTTTGTTTTTCATACTTTCTGTACAAAAATTTTGTTGTCAATTATAGATATATATATATATATATATATATACACACACACACACACGTTTATCTTTTATTTCTGTTTTTCATACTTTCAGTACTAAAAATGTACAATGTCAATACAAAAGTTTCAGACCTGAAAACTTAAGAAAAAGTATAAAGAAAAATTTACAGAAAATTCTTAGAGAATGAATATTATTGATCATCAAAACATAGTTCTGCTACTACCTTTTACAATGAAGCAGGGAGGCCTCGATCTTATCACCAGATATTTGGCGGGAAACCATTACATCTCAGCAAAACTTACAAACTAACTTAAACACAATTGAATGTGATGTTCAATTCTGCAGACAAGCAACTTGCTGAGTCGAAGATATTTCACCTTGTTCGGGAAGGAGGAGAAGGCTCAAAACGCACCGTTTCACTAAAGAAGAGAATGTCTCTTCACAGCTTGCCACTTGTCACGCCGTTACTGGCTCTTCGTAACTAGCCGTTGTTAGTTGACTCCCAATGCTTACCAATAACTAACATTAAAAAATCCATGTTAGATAACAATTGATTAATAGTAATCAATCTGATGCCCTGAGAATAAGTCATGTTTGTTTACAAAGATCAATCAAATATCAAAAACTTTTTTCATTGAAAACTATCAAAATGCAGAGATGATGGTCAAGGATCTTACATCATGCCAATTTGTTCTCGTTTCTTGACTAATCAAGAACTCAACATCTGCACATAAGACGGACTTTCTCATGGATTTTTCAAGATCAATAGTTAGCATTATGTAAAATTGGTATTTCTAACTTTGGCAATAGGTCCTTCCACTACTTTCCCAAGTTACAGGGAATCGCTATTAATTCTGAAATATTAGCGAGTTGAAGCACAACAATTATAAATATATATATACACATCAGGTACCAACTTAGCCTCTCACATTCCATTATAAATGTTCCAAAATAATTCCAATCTGTTACCCTTTAACAAATCCTTCAACAACTAATTGCAACTAACCAAATTGTTGGAAGCCCTCGTGTTTTATGTTTGATGATATATTTGTGTAAAATAAGTATTTTGAATCTTCTAGATAAGGACACCTAATTGAACTCTTGAAACCTCTTTAGTCTATAAATATAGACTCATTGCTGTCATGTGTGTGTGAGAGGAAGAGATATAGTTTCTGTAATTATCAAAATGAAGAAAAAGAAAAAGAAAATTTTGGTTGAAACTTTCTCTTCTCTAGTCTCTGTTTTATAGTTTTTTTATTTTCTCTTTGTTTTGCTTTCTACTCTCCATATGCCAACACAAATCAACAGCAAAGCCATGATTTTTAGTAAGTATTAATCAATATCTCAAAAACCATCGAAATAATTTAATCCAAAAACACGTAATAATTGAATCCAAAATATTCAAATGCCGCCCATAATCATTCGTTCCAAAACAGCATTTGCATGGCCAAAATGCCAAGAATGGCATAAAATTATTGCACTAATTGAAGAAGAAAAAAGATTCTGAGGAATACCGGTACTCGAGTGGAACCAATTGAACAAATCATTTTCTAAAGGCATCTAGGATCATTCACATTAACCACTTCAGGATTCAACCTCTTTGGCAGTACATAGGATTGCATGAGGTTTTGCCACACGTTTTGCTTTAAGAATCCAACAATCACTTTGACCGTGTGGTTGTACCGTTGGCATCTATTTTAGAAAACCACATCACCTACCTAACTTATCTAACATATCTCTATGGTTGCGATATTTAAGTGGACAACATGGTTTTTTACTTCATTCAATTTCATCTTTTTAAGTGCAATCAATGTGAAACTTTGTTAAATTGGGTATAAGTAAAGTCAAAGCTTAAAACTGGGTGTATTTGCGTTTGTAGCCCATACTTAAAAGGCGTACAAACCTCACATATATGATATATAAAAAATGTAGTATATTATATTAATTCATATTATGTGATTATTTTGGGCTAGTAAACTTGTAACTTGTTACGAACCCTCTAATACATACCAACTCAAAATGAATGAATCCAAAAAAAATCAATAGTGATTGAAGAAATAATTTTCAATTCCTTTCCAAAATTTCTACAGACATTTGCATGCATTGATTTATCGTACAAATACAAGATTCTTAACTAATACGTCTAAAATAGTAACAGATCAAATGACTTTTCTAAGGGGCCAAAGTTTATCTTCGAGTCTACTTTCAATTACATAAATAAAAATTTATTTAATAAGCATTTTTTTATTATATTTTTTAGATGAATGTTATTATCATTCTATTCATAGAAAATATGAGTATATCTCATTACAAATATAGATAAATTTAAAACAAGTGAAATACAATAATAACATTACTAAATGATGAAAATTCATACTTAAATCTTCGACGCTTCACTTTATGATATTAATGAACCATAAATCGACTCCTCTTTGGTCATTAAACAAGTCGAATCTACAAATATCCTAATATTAACTTCTCAACATCATATCTTTTATATATATAAAAAAAAAAAACCAACCTCTTACGAAAGATGACCAAACTTCCATAAATAAAAAGCTCACACTCACATCAAAAGTGAAAAAAAAAATCCCTCCCATTAGAAGGAGAATAATAAAAACATAGGATCTACCAAATAATTGATGGATAACAATAACAATAACAATAACAAAATAACAATTGGAGGGGCTACTGTCGACTGTAGCCCAAAATTTAAGTGTAGAAGAGGAAGAAGTTGAGAGAGAAAAAAAAGGGAGGCTAGGGTTTAATTATAGTGAGTTGACTCTAATCTTTGAGTATATTCACTACAAAGCACCCATGTCAAAATAATCACAAGGGCCTATGCTTTAACAACATACTATGGATTTTGTTTGATTATTTGATTGAAGATGCTGAAAAAATCTAAGCTAATGCTTGATTTAAAATAAAAAACAACATACCACACAAATTGAAGATTTTTAAATCTAGTTATAATATGTATTAACCACAACTTCAAAGGGACTTGAAAAATGAAATAGACGTAACTAATACAAGTATTTATATAATAAATAAATGAAACATAAATAAAATAAATTATAAGCATAAATATTAGCAAGTTGAAGGCAAACAAATACTTGACTTGTCACTATTATATTTACTTCAAAGCAAATTTTTTTCCAATTATAAGCAAATGTCTATTCAATTTATTATTTTATTCATAAAAGAAATTAAAGTTTTAAATAATTCATTTAATCAATAAAAAAAACTTTATGAATTGTTTAACTATAGGATTTTAAATAGCTTGGAAATTGATAATCGCATATTCTAATTATATCCCTAGTACAATTATTTTCAATTTCATTTTTTAATGGATTCATATCCAATATTTAAATTCATTAACAAAAATCTTTTTTTTTTTTAGAATTTAATAAAAATTCTTATAAATGAATTACCGAGCAGAAAAGCAAATGAGCTAAGTAGCTCATGAGTTTTAAAATTTTTAAAATTACTTTCTAAGCATTTTTTTGGCTTAAAAGTTATTTATTTATTTAGATTTCTTTTCTTATAAGTTTTTATAAAAGTAGCAATTTGATGATTTTTTAAAAAGTATAAGTTATTCGGAACACATTGGCAACTTAAATTCAAAAATTTTTGAAAATAAAAAAATAAAGATTTAAAAATAAAAAATTTTAAAAAATAATACAACGACAAAATTAAATTTTTGATAACTTACATGAATTAGGTCGTGTTCTTGTCGAAAATCCAATCAGTTTGGGAGTAGAGTTGATGTTAATTATGTTAAAATTTTCCTGGCAATTTATCTAATAAATAAAATAAAAAACATTCTATCAAAAAGTAGTAATAATAATAAAGCTTTTCGTGAAGCTCAATAAAAAGCCCTGAAAACCAAAATTAAAGGCTTGTGCTTTTATTGCAATCAGCAGAAATATGGTTAACACAGGAAATCATTTGTTACCTGTTAATTTCATTCAATGTATTTGCTTCTGAAATGGCAAACACATTGAGCAATTTGCAAAAGAACTGACTGCTTGTCAAGCTTGCCTTCCTCCTCTCTCTTTCTCATCATGGAGGTTTAGTAATGGCACTGGTTTGAAAAATGGTCAAACTCAATTCACATCAGAAAATAGTTCTTGCTACGACACTATAAATATCTACCGAGTGGAGCGGTAAATAAGCTAAGCGACTCATGAGTTACAAAATTTTAATAGTAACATTACTTACTAAGCTTTTTTTTGCTTAAAAATTATTTATTTATTTATTTAGATATATTTTCTTATAAGTTCTCATAAAGTAGCAACTTGATGACTTTTCAAAATATAAACATAAATATGAGCAACTTGAACTGTCACTATTATGTTGATTTGATTGGAATTGTTTTTTTTTTCCCATTTATAAATTATTTAGCGCGTGGAGACTATGTCAATGCAGAAGAATAAAGCTATATTCAATATATTTTGTGCGTAAAAAACCCTTTACTTATTTAACTGTTAGTCATTGCTATTAGAATTTATATAATCCATAAAAGAATGGAAAAATATATTAAACATTAAAACTCTAGTATACGAAAATACAAAGGAAAATGTTATAAATTTCCAATGTGGGATTAGTGTGCTAACATCCCCTCTCAAACTCGTGATGGTGATGCAAGAAGCATTGAGAGTTTGCCAAGGAAGAACCGGTGACGCTGGAGGGTGTGCGCTTTCGTAAAGAAATCTGCGAGTTGCACTGAAGATGAGACAAAAGGCAAGGAAAGAGTGCCTTTATCAAGATGGTACCGAGTTATATGACAATCGATCTCAATGTGCTTGGTCCGTTCATGAAAAACAGTGTTGTGCGCAATGTGAATAGCACTCTTATTATCACAATACATCGGTGTTGGTTCATTACATGAGACACCCATATCAACTAACAACCATCGTAACCACACAATCTCACAGGTTGTAGAAGCCATAGCACGGTATTCTGCCTCAGTGGAAGAGCGAGAAACCACATCTTGTTTCTTACTTGTCCATGAGATAAGTGAATCTCCC
>CATIWJ010061377.1:0-10086 GCA_949640765.1 Croton laevigatus | reverse complement strand
AACCGGGTCCGACAACATTGTCAACAACTAGCAAAAACACTGCGAAGCAAGCAGTTGCATTTGATGAGCTCTAATTTTTTATATTTTATTTTTTCTTTGTTGCTTTTAGAAAAGGGTTGGAAGAGTGCATTTCAAAATGTTTATTTGCTCATCCCGATTTATAAGGTAAGATGAAGAGGGACAATTCAAGTTGATCGTGGTAAGATGAAGAGGGACAATTCAAGTTGATCATGCGCCATGGCCATGCTGGCAATCCTTTTGAATATTAATGTGGCAACATCTCCAACATCCATAACTACCAACACACAAACGAGATCTTTTTGGTGGAGAAATTTTTAGGGTTCACGTCACAAGTGGTGAAATCAGAAATTCATATAGAGGGAGCGACAATAGTAAACAATGGTAAAAAGAAAAAATCATATTAACAGTTCATAAAATTATTACTACCATTAAACAAATTGAGGCAATAAAAGATGAGGCAAGCAAAGTTAGAAATAATGAATTTGGGAGGAGAAATTTTATTGTTTTAGGGATTTTGAGCAAGAAATAACACAAAAATTTATATATAATGAATTTAGGAAGAGAAGTTTTATTGTTTTAGAAAAAATAATTTAAAAGAAATAGGGAACAAAATGGCTGCTGTTTTGTATTGAGCAAGAAATAACTCTGTTATCTTGTTTAGAAAACATAATAAAAAAAAAATGGAGCACAAAACTGCTGTTTTGTATTGTTTAGGAAAAAAATAGAGGACAAAATAGTTGTTGTTTTGTTTAGGAAAAAAATGGAAAAAACCTCTAGGCTAAAGGCATGCTGCTTTTACTTCTAGACCATTACCACGCTCGGTCCTTCATTCTACCAATTACAATTTTATTCCATTCTAATTGCTAGGGAAAAAAAACCGTGAATCGAAAACCGAACCGTGAACCGAACTGAAATTTCGGTTATTTTACAGTTATGGGACAAACCAAAATTATCGGTTCGATTTCGATTATGGCTGGTTCAGAACTGAATCGACCGATAAAGCAAAAAACTGTTGAATTTCACCAAAACGTAGTCGTTTTAAACCAAATTCTCTCATGTAGTGTAAATTTCGGTTTTTATAAAACCGAACCTAAAATCAGTTTCATTCGGTTCGGTTTCTAACATAATCGATTCGATTTCGATTATGGCTTATCGGTTCAGTTCACAATTCGGTTTCTCCTTATCAGTTCGGTTCGGTCCCTACTAATTGCCTGTATGAAAGACTTTCTGGCACTGGACCAAGGCGGCCGACCACCCTAGCCCAGTTGTTGTTCCATCCATGCACGTCACACATTATCTTCTAACAGGCTAGATGTCTATTTGTTGTAAAAATTAAGAGTGGAGTGTCAAATTAACACGTGAATAAAGTTCGCGTGTGAATTTATATGTCAGGCCGTATAAAATACAATTGATTTAAATTTCGAAAAAGACTCAAATGGCTTTTGTTTTCTTTTTTACTATTTATTTCTCTTAAAATCTTACTCTATTCATTTTATTAAAGTGGCTTTTTTAATAAAAAAAAATATTTTTAAAATAACTTTTACTAAGACATTTTTTTAAGTGTCCATTTAAAAAGTTAAATTTTGCTTTAATTAATGCAGATTTAACTTTTATTAGTCATCTTTGACTTCTTGTAATTTGTGTCCCTTAAAACAGATTTAAAAAATATCTATTTGAAGACTTTTGCAATAATGTGCAAGACTCCAAGTGAATGAAGAGTTCTGCCATCGACTTTCTGCATACAATAATACAAGTGAAATGGGCCCTATTGAAGACCACTTGTGCTTGTGTTAGTAGTGCCGTTTGAAGAGGGAAATACTGTGGCCAATTCTAATTGTAATAAATATTCATCAAAAATACCATTATCTATTTTTTTATTACTAAAATATAATTTTATTGATCCTTTTAAAAAGAATTCAAGAATTGAGGAGTTGTTTTGAAACTTTGGACTTCTTTAACCTTTTTCGAGCCGGCCTCCAGCCACAATTACCTTCGTTTCTGGTTGTCAAGAACTAGAAAAACGAAATCAGAGAGAGTTTTTGAAATCGAAAGTGAAAAATAAAAAGGAAAAAATGAAAATCGAAAGAGAAAGGAAGAAACAGAGACTGTGCAATACAGTATATGCATCCATATATCAGTTCTATTCCCACTTTAGAATTCTATGACAACAAAATTTCATATGCTCCAAATAAACGTTTTTGGAGAGTTGTTTCTTTCAATTGCACATAATAAGATGTTAATCGAAGAAGAATACCAAAGGCTGCATTAGTTAATTAAAAGTTACATAAATGAAAAAGTAAAAGAAAATGCAAAGTGGACAGTACATTTTTTTATTACATCAACACCTAAAAACAAGGGCAACAGACACTCAAATTACTACAGTTAAAAAGGTTGACTCATAAGACTTATAAAGTGGAGAAGGATCGATGGAAGCATATTGAAGAAGACGAGTATGTTTTTCCAAAATATGCAAGTCCTGTTGGAGCAATGATACCCACGCTTCTACTCCTCAACTTGTTCTTGTATCCATCAAAACAGCTCCATTGAAATTTGGTGTATCCGGATTGTACTGAACCCATGGAAAAATCACTGCCCGCATTGGCTTTCCCCAACCAAAATCAATATCATAAAACCCAAAATTAATCAAACTACTAAGTGCAGCATATTCTGGAGCTTTATGAGAATCCATACTCTGTTTCAGAGTATCATGATACTTAAAAATTTCATCTCCATCAGTGTTAATCTTGTTCATAAATTCATTATCCACTTTTCCTAATTCTTCTCTTAATTGATTCACTATTACATTCAATTCCTGATGTGAATACAGTTCCAACAACGCTTAAAACGTTCCCTAATGAATATTCTAGTAATGTATTTTTTCTCCTTAAATTCACTGCAATAGTTGTTACAAGTGGTTTATTATCACCTCATGTTCTAATTTTAAAACATATCATAAGACATTTGACGAGAAATGCCATGACTACCAAGGAGCAAGTACGATTATTGGTAGAACTAGCCTTTGCTTTAAGTTTGGCAATGGCAGATTCCTTAAACACAATCCTCTTCCTAGCCTTTGCTTGTCTAACTTTCCAGAGATTAACTGTTTCTTCCTGCAATCTCTGTTTTTCGTCCGGCAGTCCTTGTTTCTTCCTTTCTCTTTCGATTTTCATTTTTTCCTTTTCGTTTTCCACTTTTGATTTCAAAAACTCTCTCTAATTTCGTTTTTCCAGTTCTTGACGACCAGAAAAGGAGGTAATGGTGGCCGGCAAAGTTTGTTCGGTGGCTGGAAAGGAAGAAGAATGGTGGCCGGCTGGAAAAAGGTTGAAGAAGACTAAAATTTCAAAATAGCCCCTCAATTCTTAAATTTTTTCAAAGGGGCCTATAGAATTACATTTTAGTTCTTCTACCGTTATTTTAATAGAAAAATAGATAAAATAGTATTTTTGTCAACGAAACTGAAATGCAAAGACTTTTTATTCGAAAAAAAATAAACACGGAGAAAAATGTAGAATATGTAAAAACTTAGAAATGTTTTTGTAAATATCCCTTAATATAATTGATGGCTTATAAAAAAAAAATGTGAAGGCACACCCTATCAAAATCTAGAGTGATCCAATTTTCAGACTTAAGCTTGGAATTAGAAGGCCTATAAAAACTGTGAAATATGAATAATTTAGACTTAAAGGAGATTCATGCCAGCCAAATATTGTAACCCTCGGTTTAATGTTGACCACGCCTATACCTTTTTTTTTCCTTTTTTTACAAAAGAAAGATGATATATTATTAATATCAGAGTTCAAAACATCAAGAAGAAAATTTGGACAATCATAAGCCCAAACAGCACAATCAGAACCAGAATTAGCTGCTCAAGCAGTCGTATGAGCAACTTGGTTCGCTAATTTTTTAACATACAAAATAGCTATTGATCTAAAGAGGACCTTTAAGCTTTTAGCAGACACTCTACCAAAATAAGAACTACTCACATGCATAGCCAATTGCAAACAATCAGATTCAACGTCCAAATTTGTAGCGATACTCTTCTACTTTGTTCCTCCAATTAGATAAAAATCGAGATAAAATTTTTAATCAACATGGGACAAATATTTAGGGATATATACAACAAAATACACCAAAATTAAAATAATAGCCAAAACATTCAAAACAACATAATAATGAAAAAGAGGCCATTTTTGGGTACAAGTATACAAAGGGTACCTACCAGGTTTCTGATTGGTTTTCGGCATCCCTGGATTTTCCTATGACGTTTCCGGTAACGTAGCTGGCAACATATTCCGGCAACATTGACAATTCTGGTGATAAAACTTTATCATTTTCGAATGGTTTTTGATGCTTTTTCGATTGATTTTCGATGCTTTTTTGACTGATTTTCACAAATGACTGAAACTCCACTTGAAAAGATGACTGCAAAACTTCTTCAACCATGGCTTGAAACTCAAATGAAACACGCCAAAAGCTCTCCTAAAAACACAATGAAATCCACAAATCACTGACTAAGTCTTTATGTTGTTTCTGCAACTCAAGGAATCTCATGAAAATCAAACTGAAAAACACAAATCAAAGAAGGAAACTCGACATAAACTAGATGGAAAATACAAATTGACTCAAACTGAAAGTCAAAGGAAATGCGATGGTACACATCCATGGAAGCATCTTTGAAACCTGTTTGTTTATGATCGAATAATCAACTAAAACTACCATAAAGCTCGACATCGACATTTTTCTCGACGGAATCCACCGAAAACTGCCAAGCCTCATTCGATCTGGTTTCAGATCTTCTGTAAAGAAATTCCTATTACAAATATCAGTTTCAAAATAAAGAAAAAATAGATTTAAGCAGTAGAAATTACAGAAACCATAAATTACAGTAAACAGGAAAAATGAAACTATAAGCAACCCTTAATCGGAGAACAGAAAGAAAGAGGATGAGGCATGTATGAACAGCCTCCTCAAGACAAGGATACAATAGCTATGGAGGCGAACTTAACTGTGCGCAGAAACTTATTGCCGGAATCTAAGAACTAGCAGCCTAACAAAAAATAGAAAGCAAAAGAAAAGATTTTGGAGTTTTTTATTAAAGTGAAGAATGAAGAAAAAAGTTGAGGTATTAATAGGTTGTTGCAGTAGAGGTGCTGGTTTAATGACAGTAAATTACATTTAAATTTAGAAACAAATCTAAAGACAATGCAGTGATTAGTCCATTAAGTAGTCAATTTACGAAAACTAAAAAATGAGAAAGTAATTAATTACACAAAATAAAACTGAAAACTGTACAATCTGGATGGAGAAAGATTTTGGTTCGAAGCAAAATGGGCCAGCCCTGCAGTAGGCCATTTCGGTCCGGTATTTGTGTTGCCCACAATATGCAGGTTCAAATTGGATGTTCAAGTTCGACCTCGGATTTTCACCTCCTGCGCCCCTGTGCACAACAGAAAGCATCAGGGCTTATAATTTACTACCTTACGAAAATGTCATTCCTTACAAAATGTTCCACCATCTCATTCACAAGCGATGTGGGATTCCAGTCTCATAATTCTTTGTTCCAAGCTTACTTTTGAACTTCAATTTCTCATTCACTTTAAATTCATTTTGAGCATATAATATACCATCGTAAAACTCTTATTGCGTAGAATATAATGACACATTTCATGTTAATCAAACCGCAACTTTTTAATAAATTATTATGCTCAATATTGACTAAAAATTATTTTTCCAAGCCAAAATATCAAATTGTCCTCCACATGAAAGGAAATTGAAAATGAAACTTTTTTTTTTTTCAAAATTCAAAGTGGCAATAATACTCTACAGTTGATATCTGTATAGGATAGGTAGTCTTCAACCTTTGAAACTTCCTTTGTGCAAGTATATTTACTTTACTTGCTGACTAGTAGACGCAATGTTGTTGAACTATTCTACCATTTGTGTAAACGATGACGTATCTCACACAAATATCAATATAACAGAATTTTTTATTCTCATGGTTATGTTTGTTATGTTCATAGACATTTCTTGGTTCTGCAAGAGTTTCAGTTAGCTAAACCCCATTAGCCTCTTTTATAATGACCCCACTACACTCTCATATAAGTGACCTATTTTCCTCGATCTTTTGACACAAAGAATCATTAAAAGCATAGCTTAACCTTTTCCACGCTTAATCACTATTTACATCAGAGGAATAGGTAACGGGTTGAACCCTCACAATGACTTACAAGTTCTATATAATTAGATTACCCCATTGAATCTAGATCTTGGGATCTAGTCAATAAGGTTAGGTTTTCCATTGCATAGCTCCTTAAACATTTATTGGTTTTAGATCCATTCCTTTTGATGCCTTATCATCCTAATCTTGATTTAAGCCTTTAGTTAGTAGATCTACAGTGTTATCGTTTGACGCTACAAAGTCAGTAGAGATAATCCCCGTTGAGATCAATTTTCTAACAGTGTTATGTTGATGATACATGTGTCTTGACTTACCATTATATATAACATTCTGTACTCTTTTAATCGTTGCTTGATTGTCACAGTAAATACGAATAACAAGCACAGGCTTTGACCATTTAAGAATATCATACAAGAAATTTCACAGCCATTCAGTTTCTTCTCCAGCTTTATCCAAAGCTATAAACTCAACTTTCATAATGGATCTGGTGATGATCATTTGTCTAAAGGATTTCCATGACACAGCTCATCCTCTTAAAGTGAACACATATCCATTTGTTCCTTTGGAGTTTTCAATGTCAACAATCCAATTGGCATCAGAATATTTTTCCACTACTACAGAATCTCTCATATAATACAGTCTATAATTACGGATATATCTCAAATACCTCAGTATTTTCACGATAGCCCTCCAATAATTCTTCCTTAGATTACTCGTGTACCTGCTTAAATTGCTTACTGTGAAAGCAATATCATTTCTTATATAACTTGAAAGGTACATTAGACTGCGTACCATCCTTGAATATTTCACTTGGTTTATGCCTTCACCTTTATTCTTGGACAAATATTAACTAATGTCTAATAGAGTTCTCACTATACCAAAATCACCCTTGTTCAACTTGTCAAATATTTTATCGATATAGTTTGATTGAGATAAAATGAGATCATCAGGTAAACGTTTAACTTGAATGCCTAAAATCACTTCCGCTAGTCCCATATCTTTCATATCAAATTTAGAATTTAACATTTCCTTGGTACTTTTTACCATTTTCTCATTGTTTTCCACAAAGAGTATATCATCAATATACAAGCACAAAATAATATATCCCACATTTGTAGTTTTGACATAAATACATTTGTCATACTCGTTGATTAGATAACCACTAATTATTATAGCATCATCAAACTTCTTCCGCCACTGTTTTAGTGCTTGCTTTAAATTATATAAAGACATCACAAACTTACAAACTTTTTTTGCTGACCTGGAGCTACACAACCTTTTGGTTGTTCCATGTAAATTACTTCTTCAAAATCTCCATTCAGAAAAGCTGTTTTCATATCCATTTAATGTTCTTCAAGTTCACTCACTACAAGAAAAAAACCTATTTTGCGACGGAACATAAGAAATCTGTCGCAAAATCATCTTTTGCGACAGAATTGCGACGAAAAATTTCTGTCGCAAAATATCTTGTCGCAAATATTCTGCGACGGAAAAATAAAGTTTGTCGCAACTTTTGCGACTGAAAAATCCGTCGCAAAAATCCATCGCAAAACTTTGCGACGGAAATTCCGTCGCTGATTCTATCGGAAAACGGATTCTCGGTCACTTTCTAATCCCGCTCATCCGTCGCAAAATCCATCGCTAATAAGCTAAAAATATTTTTCAATAAAATTTTTATAAATATTTTATGAATTTATTTATTTATTTATTAAAAATAAATAGTTTTTATTAGCAAATAATTTAATCAAACATATAATAATAAAAATACATATAAATTTAATTATACTCAAATAAAAACTACAATATTTTAACTTTAAAGTGAATGGTACAAGATGGTAACATTCTTGACTTGTAATTGAGTTCAATAATTCAAGACTGAAACGTTTGGGTATTTAGTTAAACAAAATAAATCACACATATAAATCAATAAGCTCCTATTCGATACCTTCAAACAACTAAAGATAAGGCTAGCTGGTGCAATTCTAAATTTGCAAAGTTCTCCCAGGAATCTAATATTCCTGATCTTTGTTTCAATGTTCATTTGATCCTGCAAAAAATTAAAATCCAAAATTAAAACCACAATGTTATAAAAGAAAATTGAATAAGCACCGGGGGAGAGAAAATACGAATTAAAACCACTCCTATTTTCAATTAAAGATAGCATTCAAGACTGACCTTCTTATTTATCAAGAAATTGAACTCCTCCTCTAACATCTGTACAAGCATGGAAGAGATGTCCTTCATGCAGGTTGATAGTGTAGCAACCATCCGAGAATAGTATGGCAGCAGTTCTAAAAATGTCCTAGGAACATTAAACAATGCCCTTACAAGCTTTTTCTGGTTTGACTTTGAGTTTAAATAACAGAACTCAACCTGCATAAAAAATGGGAAAGTAACACAACAAGAACATATTAATAGAAGAGATATTAAAAATCTTTTTAAAGGAAAAGATTACGTAAAACACTAAGTTTCAGGAAGGCAAAAGTATGATTACAGTCAATTGATCAATGAGATCACGACTAACACAACCAGGGAGCCTCTGCAGCAAAGCATCCAAGCTTGTCCCTTCAAGACCTTTGAGTTTCTCCTTTTCACTCTCTCCTTTTTTCTCCGCATCCTTTTCTTTTCCTTTATCCTTTTCTGGATCTTTAGCTTTTTCTTTATCCTTTTCTTCTTTATCCTTTGCTTTCTCAACGCTTTTTCCCTCTGGCAGAGTACTGGAATCTCCAGATAGCTCTGCAGCATCTTGAGTTGATTGGCCCTGATCTGATTCAGGTGCTATCTCCTTCACACAAATCAAAAAATTATACATAAATAAATAAACAATTGGCATCATCTTGAATGAGCGCAATTTCATGAAAAACAACCTAAACAATAACAGAATACAAGAAACAAATCAAATTATGAAATTTCAATGCAGCTTTTCAGAATTATTTTCCCACAGCGGAAATGTAAAGGCCAAACAAAGTATATGGTGATTTCTGATAATTAATCTCCTAACAAAAATTTCAGAAATAATTAAGGCTGTGTTTTGCACTGAACGTCCTGTACCTAAGAAATCAGTATTTTTTACCCTCTTGTACTTTTACCAAAACTTCTTTTGATTGCTTTGGGTAAACCATGGCTCTTAAAAAGTTACAAACTCAATTCAAAGCAGTGTAACTTCAGAGAAACATGGAGGTGCCGAAAATTACATCCAAAATGGAGAGGAAAGTAGAAACAATAAACTCAGTATAACTCAGAATACTGTGCAACATCTGACCACTGAAAAAGTAGGATAAAAGTTGGCAATGTTTATCATGTAGCCAAATTTTTTGCTGCATTTATACATCATAGCAATTCCCAATAACAACCTATGCCAGTTAAATATATTCAAGAGTTTTAAATCCTCACATTTGATTGCTCTTGAGCCTTTGTAGATTGTTCATTCACTTTGGGCTCTGCTTCTCCCAACAATACTGCTGGAACAAATGCTATAAGAAGAACAAGACGCATGAATTATTTAAATCTTTCAGCTAAATTAACCGTAAACTGACACTTTAATCGAGGGCCTACCAACACATTATCAAAATCAGCCAAACCTTAGATCTGGCAAGCATTCATAAAATGCTCTAGTATCCTCGTCATCCCATAGAGCTTCAAGCGTAGAAGAATCCTTCCCGGCAGCCGATGATGAAGTATCATCACCTGTAGTAACCCTAGTTGTGTGGCCATCTTCTGGCATTACTGGAGGTTGCATATCAAGAGCTTCAGCCAAACTGCATATGAAAATTCATATACTATTGGAGAAAAGGAAAAAGAAAAAATGAAGCAGAAGTAATACAAAAGGCAACATGATTCTCAATTTTAATTTTGAGATTTTTAGTGAGATTATAAATGTCAGAATC
>CATIWJ010061363.1:0-11270 GCA_949640765.1 Croton laevigatus | reverse complement strand
AATTCAAATTCAGTTCTAATAAGTAATATTATTTAAAATTAAATTTCAATTATAAAAAGTAATGCTATTTATTTTAATTATTAATTAATAAAATTCAAATTTAATACTAATAACAAATACTATTTCAATTATTAATTACTTCAATTAAAATAAAAATATTATTTAATTATTAATTAATCAAATTCAAATTATATTTTAATAAATATTATTTATTATAAATATAATTAATTAAAACTAAGTAAAATTAATTTTTTGTATAATTAATAAATATAATTAAATAAATATTTTAAAGACTATTTGTAATTTTTAATAGAAGGGTGCTTGTGCATACAAAACTTATAGTAGGAGGGCTTAATTTTATCTTTTTTTGTAGTAGAGGGGGCAAATTTGAAAAAAAGTGGTAGTATAGGGGCTTTTAATTTTTGAATTCCATTTTGCAATAAAAAACGGCGTCGTTATCTTATGGACGGAAGGTGCGAATGTGTACAAATTAAATACTTTAGGGTGTAAAATCCACGATATATTGGTACAGGGTGCAAAATTTATTTTTCACGATAGTACATGGTGCAATTATGTTATTGGCCCAGATTTATGCTTGTGATGAAAAATCCACATAGATCGAATGACATTCATATTAGGTGGTCTAGGTACTAAATCCCATGTCTTATTTTTAATTAGAGCATTAAATTCATCCAATATTGCATTTTTCCAATTTGGATCATGGAGGGCATTAATAGGTGTTTTTGGAAGTGGTGAAATAGATATAGTGGTTGTGGTGTGCAAATTGGTAGTATATTTGGGGTTAGGTTTCAAAATGCCATTCCTTGCTCTAGTAATCATAAGATGAAGAATAGGATTATTTGGGCTTGGTCTTTGTGGTTGTGGTGTGCAAGGTGAGCTTCTGTTGTGTGGTGAAGGTCGAGGCGAGTTATCCGTGGGCTAGTTTGGGAGTAAGGAACGAGAAGCAACAACAGAAGATGTTGTTTGAAGAAAAGAATGGGGTTGTGAAGGGGAAACTACAGGGCAGTTTGTGGCAGCTGTAGTCTGTGAGTTTGAGGGGAATATGTGGTCTAGGCACCACGTGTGATAATAACATGAGGGGAAGAAGGGGCTAGAATGTGGTTGTTGGAGTTGGACAATGTTGCAACTGAGATAGAAAGAAAGGAGGTGGACTTTCATCTAAGAACTCATATTCATAAGTTGATGGTGTAGAAATAGTTGCAAAAGGAAATTCAGACTCAACAATACGCACATGATAGCAAACGAAAAGTTCACCACTTGATATGTCATAACATTTGTACCCACGATGGTTTGGTGGATAGCTAAGGAAAGCACACAGAGTTGACCTTGCTTACAGTTTATGGATCGATGAAGAAGGGAATAAGGGAAAACATAGACAACCGAAGACTTTTAGGTGAGAAAAATATTGATCTTTTTGATACAAATTTTTAGTGGGGGACAAGTAGTTTAAAACCTTGGTTGGAACCATTTTGTGGGGAAGTGTGGGGACAAGATAAACGATATTGCATGCCATGGTCATTTAAAAACAATTTAAGAGGGCCATTTATGTAGTCAGTACCATTGTCACATTGTAAAGTTTTGATGCTTCTTTCAAATTGTGTTTTAATAATAGTGTGAATAGACTTAAATATAGAAGAAACTTGAGATTTGTTAGCTACAGGAAAAGTCCATAAAAATTTTAAATAATCATTAAGAAATGGCACATAATAACGATGACCAGATGAGCAAGCAACATATGATGTCCGCAAATCACGATGAATAATATCAAAAGAAAGACTGGCAAATGACATAGAATCAAAAAATGGCAATTTAGTGTGTTTGCCAAGAGGGCATAAAGAACAAAAAGTCTGACGGGTCTTATAACATTCAATAAATTTATTACTACGAAGGGAATGTAAAATAGCAGCCCTCGGGTGGCCTAGTCTAGTATGCCATAAGCTAGGAGAGATTGCGATGAAAGCTGATGGAAAAGCAAAAGAAATGGCTCGAGTTGTTTTAAGTGGGTAGAGATCCCTCGTGTTGTCACACCTCATTAACTTGGTCCCTGTCATTCACAGAAAAACCATACGGATCAAACTTAACAGAAACCATGTTATCAGTGGTAAATTTATGAACCAAGAGAAGGTTTTTAATAAGCTCGGGTACATGCAAAACATTGTGAAGTGTCAAGGTGGGTTGGGTGGTGGTAATATAATGCTTCCATAGCCAACAACTGGAACTACATTACCAACAACAATAGGATGATTTTTATGGCTTGAATTAAAATAAGTCGAGAGAGTACCTTGATTAGCCGTCATGTCACATGTCACATCGGTGTCCATATAAAAATTGCCATCGGGTTGGGAGAGAGTGAGAGTATGCATTGCAGCATCAAAGTTAGTAGGAGAGTAATCAACTGAAGAGGGCACATAAGATGCTGCATAAGCTTGTTGTGGCCTCGGACCAAGGACACCGGCCGTGAAAGAGCTCGAGCCTACTGCCAAGGTTGAGTTGGATAGGGACATGGCGGGGGCAGCCACTATGGTCCCAATGGTGATCCCCAGCTGATCCAATGAGGCAGAATTTGTTGTGACCAGTTTGGTGGAGGGCCGGTGGATGGCGTTGTGGTTTGTTTGGTCACCATTATGCCGGTGTTGAGTTCCTCTCCCTCTGTTGTTGCTACACCGGCCCCTACCTTTGCCTCGGTTGTTGCGGCCATTGCTATTATTTGTAAAAGAGGAATATTTGCTACCACCAGACGTCCTGGGTATTGTAGGCTTCGCTACAACTAGACCTATCACATTGCTAGCTTCCTTTTTAGCCCATTTTTTGATGTTATGTTCTGCCCTGGTAGGGCACAAACGGACGAATTCAAAAGGAGGGATGGGATCCTGATTATTAATATAATCAATGGTTCCTTGATACGCTTCGAGTAGTCCTCGAAGTACCTTTAGAACCATCCTACTATTTGGGACAGGAGCATCTGATAAGTGCTAGAAATATATATATTTTTATATGAAAATTATTGCTTAACTATGGTTAATTTAGTGATTAATTTATATTTAAAAGCACTTATTTTGTTTTTATTTTTCAGGTCATAATCGAGCATTTTAATTAAATGGAATGGAAATTAAAGAAAAAAATGATGGAAAGAGGAGCATTTTGGAAGAAGTTATAAGTCCCAGGGGTTATTTTGCTATTTTCCTTAAAACACACAGCTAGTCTGCATTTTGGAACATATTAATTGTTAAATTTTGTTGCATAAAACGCATCATTTTGGAGTAAGAATTCAGTGTGCGTTTTGTGTTGATGGTCCATGCGTTTTGGAAAGGGAAATAGTGTGAAATGGTGCGGATGACAACCTGTCTAGTTTGGTTTAAACAGCTGCGTTTTGAAGCAAAGAGAGCAGTGTTTTGAAGACTGAAGGGTAGCAGAGGAACTCAATTTTCACAACTGTGATTTCACGATCCGTTTGCAAAAGAGATGGAGAAGATGTGAAAGACCGATTCTCAAAGGCGATTTCGAAGATGAGATTCTAGATGATTTGGGGAAGTTTAGAATCCGAATTTGTTATGGAGATTTGGGTTTTTGAATGTTTGAATTTCAAAATCAAAAGGAGAGAGATATAAACATAGACATCGAAAAAAAAATAGGGAGGGAACGAAAAAGAGGAGATACGAAGTAGAGAGAGAGACCGGAGAAAACAAAAGGGGAAGAGGCGGTCTCCGATTGGGTTTTGGCCGGCGATTATCAAATTGGAAAAGAGAAGGAAAATAGCTAGTTTGTGGGTGTTCAGAAGTACAGGGGCTGCTGTTTGCTATTTTGCTCCCAAAACACAACCAAAGCATGCGTTTTGGTCTTTAAATGAAGCTGAGCAAAACGTAGACAATAAGTGCGTTTGGATTAACTGATCTAAGCCTTGAAACGCAACATATTTTGGCGGTTTGGAAAGCAATACACTTAAGTGAAGCTGTGCGTTTTGGTTTTGAAAAAGAAGGCAGATTTCGATTTATAGAGATTTGAGGATTTTCGGTAATTTGGAGATGGAAACGCAATTCAGATGGAGATGGTTACAGCTGGTTTCGAATTGAGATTCTGATAATTTGGGAAGATGGGTTTTCCAATTCAAGAGGGATTTAAGGTTTGATTTTTGATTTTAATCAGAGTTTCAGAATTTGGTGGAGTGTATAGCAGATTTCGAAGAGAAGGAAGCATATGGGTTTTTGGTTTGGGAAGTTTTTGAATTTCAAAAGAAAAAAAAGAAGTGTATAGAGACGTGAAAGAGGGAAGATACAGAGACTAATTTTCATCTGGGTTCCTTTTGGAAAATTAATTGAAAAGAAAGAATTAATTAAGAAGAAAAGAGGGAGGCACGTGGTCTGGTTTACAAAGGAAGAGAGCACATGGATTTTTTTTCAATTAAAATAAAAAAAAGCTAGCAACTGTACACGATTTTGAGAGAGGAAGCAGCGGCTTGGTCGGATGGTTTGAGAAAAGAGAAGAACAAGAAGAGCTGTAAAGGGGAACTGATTTGTTCTTCTAAAAGAGAGGCCGGCTGGTGATTAAAAAAAAAAGAGATTAAAAAGAGAACAAAGGAAAGAGTTGTAAGGGACACGATTAAAAGGGAGGAAACCACGATTTGCAGAGGAGATCTCTATTGGAGCAGCTAAGGACACCACTTGTGCTGGTTGCGTCTTTGGCTAGAGAAAATCAGAAGAAGAAAATCGAAAATAAAGAGGGAGCAGCTGGTTTTGCAAAGAGGTAGAAAGGGGATCTGTTTTCTTTTCTTTGGGCGGAGCAGAGGCTGAACATGATCTGAACCAGAGCTGAAGACGAAGAAGCAGAGTAGGACGAAGCCATCTATCTTCTCTGCTGCTGGGTGTGATTTAAATGGTGATCTGAAGAAGACGCTGATATCTTTTTTGAATGACCAATCGGAGATGGAGGCTAAGGCAGAGAACTTATTCTTTGCCGACTGTAAAGCATAGCAGAAGATTTTGGAGTGAGGGTTCTGGATTCGAAAGAAGCAGAATCAGAATTAGAAGGGAACGCCATTCTGCATTTCTTCATCAACATCAATTCCGATTAATATTTCTTCATTTTCTTTCTAATTTACCTTCTGCTTCGCTGAGATTGTGAGCGTTTAATTACTTATTGTGACTGAATTGAGGTTGTGTTTAAGAACTATTTTGAGAATTGAATTGTTTGGTTAATTATTTTTATTGCTTTAACTTTGAGTTATTATTTACAATTGTTAAGTTTGAAATATTGGTGATAAATTGAGATTTGTTTACTGATTGTGATTTTTATGGATTATTGAGTTAATTATTCTGATTGTTGGTGTTGAGATTGAGATATTATTAATGAATTAGCTTCTGTTTAGTGATTTTTCTAGAGATTGTGCTGTGATTTGAAAGAACACAGTCAGATTGTTAATCAGAGGCAGAACAAGTTTGTAATCTCTAATGTAGTATTTATCTGATTTTCTCTGGTTTTTATTTTTCATTTAAATTTGTGATAGTTGCAGTGTTGGTGAATTGATTTACATTTTTTGTTTTGACTGAGATTATTTTGATAAATTGAATTTTGTTTATTAATTTGGTTTGAATTGAGCTATTAATTAAATTAAATTTTGTTATTGAGTTGAGATTGAATTAGAAGAAAGTATTTTGTGAATTGATTGGTTTGGATTTATTGATTTGGTTGGAATTGAGTTATTAATTAAAATAAATTCTGTTATTGGTGAAGCTGAACTTTGATCTTAATAAGTGAATTGAGTTTTACACTTAAAATTGTTGGTTAATTGATTTTATTTTGTGTTTGGTTTGAAACTAAAGCTGAGGTTGTTTTGTGAATTAAATTACTTGGAAACTTTTATATCTTGTTTTTATTTTCAGCTTACTATTTGAATTCCTTGGATTTGGAATGTTGGTTATGAGCTAAATTTGCTCTTTGTCTAGGGTGTGCTTGAAGTAATTTATGATATGAAGCGTTGAACATTGTTTCTATTTAATTGTTTTAACTTTCTTAATTGGATTGTCTGATTGCTTATGGACGATTGAGTTGCTTTCGATTGTCTAATTTGGGTTT
This sequence comes from Croton laevigatus, assembly GCA_949640765.1. Classification (NCBI taxonomy): domain Eukaryota; kingdom Viridiplantae; phylum Streptophyta; class Magnoliopsida; order Malpighiales; family Euphorbiaceae; genus Croton; species Croton laevigatus. The sequence continues at coordinate 5,180 of CATIWJ010061363.1, read as the reverse complement.
TGAATGAATAACGAAAGTTGATTTTATTACCTGAGTTCGTCCTTTTAAAAATTAAAGTGAATTAGAAATATAAGCTTTAAGATTATAATTTGGTTTTGATAAATGGAATTTTATGAATGCGAAATTTATTAGAATTTTTTTATCGTCGAATTTTCGGAAACCAAGTTCTTTAAAATAATTAATTTGGTAAATTTATTTTCATAAAGGATTAATTTACGGATTGCGAATCTTAGACATTTTTCATACATTGCATCACACTTATTTTATTTTCGTTATCATTCACTTTTAATTTTCATTTTAAGATTTCCATTTTCCCATTTCAAAGTGAATTGTTTTCTCTTAAATTACTAATTGCTTTTTGTCGTTTATTTTTAATTTCAAATTTAAGCTTTTTATTTCATAAATCATAAACAAGTTATTTTCTTTTAAATTATTTTGCATAAAAATTGTGTCGAGTGACTTTCAATATGCGATTCCTTAAGTGAATACGACCTTGGTTGCTACCAAAGTACTACAATTGCCCCGTATACTTGCGGGTCGCTTTTGTATAGTATAATTTTGAGCGAACACCTACGAATACCAAATTTGCTACCCCCAAGGTCCAATCTATTGGGCAAAGTCCATGAAGAATCTGTCAGAAGAACCATCTCAATTCAAGCATTTTCTAAGCTTATAGGCTTGAATCGGACATCATTCTAGCTTCTTTTTAAGATCAATATTACTACTTCTTAACCTTGTACATTAATCTTAGTCTTAATTACATTTAACCGCGAATCAAGAGATTTTTGGAGTTGAATTAATTAAGAATTAGACAGAAAAGCAAAGCAAAAGCACAAATCAGCTCAAAATGTATCTAATTGAATCAAATCAGACAGATCAAACTAAAATTCAAGGTCAAACTGCCTAGTCAACTTTTCTAGTCAATAGGAATAGCCAACCAAGAGATGCCCTATGGCATTCAACATCCTAGTCAGTAATCAATGGTCAAATTAATCAACTCAGCAATAGACCACCACGCATCGCCAACACCATTCTAGCTTCTTTTCAAGACAAACGTTATGAGTCCTTAACCTTGTACTTCAATCTTAGTCTTAATTACATTTTTCCACGAATTCGAAGCTTTTTCGAAGTTTAACTGATCAAGAATTGGACAAAAAACCAAAGCAGAAGCACAAATCAACTTAAACTGAATCTAATTAAAACAAACCAAACAGATTAAACCAGAAGTCAAGCTCAAATTGACCAGTTAGCTTATCCAGTCAATAGAAATAGCCAACCAGGAGCTGCTATATGGTAGTCAACATCCTAGTCAATAGTCAACAGTCAAATCGGTCAACTCAGTAAGAGACCACCATGCGTCTCCAACACCTCCACTTATCGTCAATGATTGGCCAAGTTCTAACAAGTTTCCAGCGACCATCCGGCCACCGCCACATCAGCACTAGCTAGCCATTTGACCAGTCACTATCATGCCACCTTAGCTTGTTGGCCAATAGTGTAATGCCATGTGGTGCCACTCTCCCATCCTCTAGTTTGATGCTGCCATGTGGCCAAATCAAAAGGTGGCATGTAACATCAACATGCACAGTAATTCCAAATTTCTGTCTATTTCTCTCCTACTCCAGTCCAGTTTTCTCCTATTTTTGGGTAATCTAAAAAGCCCCAACTTTAAAATATTCCTGACTTTTGCTTGAAGGCAAAGAAATAACTCATAGACTCTTGATTAGGCTAAGCCTGCTCCTCTATAAATAAGGGCCTTCACCCACAGTTTAAAAGCGACTTTGATATATAAATTCTCATATAGAAACACACAGAAAACTCTAAAAAAACCTGATTTTCTTTCAAGACACAAGCAATCCGAATTTTCTCTCTCCAACTCAGGATCCTCTTTTTTGGGGTTCCGTACCCGCATCTCAAGATTCAACTCGGATCCAATCGAATAATCGACACTCAGATATCATGTTTTAACTAGTTTTTTAGTTAATCTCTTATCTCCATCACTTAATAACACACTAATATGAATAAACCACTTCATATTGATCTGGAACTATAATCTGCCATAATCTTGAATTCAAATCGAATATGTAGGCAGATCTAGGGCTTAATCTTATATTGTAAGCTCAATATATGTTGGATTTTCCATATACATGGGACGTAACGATTATGCAAATAGCATGTAAAATTAAGTAGCAGAAGCAAAATAAAACTGGGAAACCCTCCCTATATCAGTTTTTATTAAAGCAATTAAGTGTAGGGAGGATTAAAAAATATCTTTAAAGCGTGCTTTCACCTATGGATCTTTGTAGCCTCCCTACGGAATCCTTGAGATGCTTAGATGCTCCTATGGAATACTTTAGTCAATTCAAAATGACCCTAAAGATGCTAATGGCAATCCCCTTTTCGTTTACACACACTTAGGGTTCGTTTGAGTTAAACCAAAGTGTGTTAGCACTCAAATGGGAAGCTTCTAACCTTTTCTAACAAAGAACGGGAGGCTCCTTACCATCTCTAATAAAAAACGAAATAGAGTAAAAAAGGTAGGAAGTAATTCGATTTTCTTTCTAAAGCAAAACATAAATTCTTCTATCTTCACAACTCAGAACCGTAACAGAAAAGGGAAGAAATAGAATTGGTTGACTTCTCCTTACAAACGAAACTCTTTCGTATCTTCCTAAGTGAAAATAATAGAAGATGAGAGGAGATAGAATAGTATCTGTTCTAAACTCTCTTGTTTTCTTTTGTTCACGCAAAATCAAAAATAAAATCTAAGAGTTTCTTCTATAAGTTAACTCTTCTTCCAAATGCAAAAGCAGTAGAGAAAACGTAGACTCTTCTACATTTTTTAGTTTTAAATTCGACTGCTTCCTTATTTTTTGCGTGACTTGAATTTTAAATGGAAGAGAAATACTTCTCATGTCTTCTTCTGTTTTCAAAACGCAAGAATTATACGGAATAAAAGAGGTTTTGCGTTTTGGATTCTAAATCCAGTTTTAACACAAAACATATCCAATTCCTATAAAAGTGCAGCATTAACTTTTCAAACCTATGCACTTCAATTTTAATCTTAATCTAAAATGATTAGGATTGAATCAAACCAAAAGAATTGAACCGAACCTAAATTCTAATAAAACCTATTTAATATCCTAATCTAATTAGGGTTTGATTCAATTAATCAAAACTAATTAATTAATTAATCAATCAAGTCTGGTTGAATTAATTGAACCATTCAATTAATCAATCAATTGATTCTCAATCAATAAGCTTTCATGTTCAACCCGAGCCCTAATATCGTGTGCAATCCTGAATGCCTATTCAATGTTGGCAATAGACTAAAATTACATTTAAGTCTGTAAGTTATAATTGGTCTTTAACAAGATGTTATAACTACCCAAATTGAAATCAAGTGTCAAACAATCAAATCGACAAAGCCTATAACAATCCCTTTACCAATAGATATCAATAATTAGCATAAGGCATGCCTTTGGTCACCCTTATTATTGCTAATTCATTTTTATTGATTCTTCAATGATCCGGACTAATCAGATAGATGTATAACATTTATCATCCTATCTCGGTTTACGCAAACACTACTCTGTCTCACTAATCAAATGGCCGGTGATATCTTTTCTCTCATAGAGAGAGTGGCAATCCCTTCACTTTACTCATGTTTCTTAGCTTAGTTCTTGGCACACCTGATCGTACCCATATTTGCAACCCTGTTACGGGCACGTTAGGCAATACATCAAAGTATAAAAGAAACTACCTAAGAACTCATAGTAATTTCAGGTCTAGGGATTCTAGTATAAGTATTGCATGAGAAATATTTATGACCTTTTCTACATGTAGTATTCTCATTAAGTGGATCGATCCAATACGCTATTCTCTAACATGTACTATGTATCTCTAATCGATATCCCATATCCTATGACCCGTAAAACAAGATCATCTCATAGAGTACATATTATTCTTAGTTTATTATCATTCTCATGATAATAATCGACTAGGGATATTTAGAATAGTATTTCTTTTAACGCTTTAGGTTTTGCTATCCAGATCATACATATGATAACTAAAGCAGAATTACTATTCAAAGAAATTCATCAAATTACATTGTGCAGAAAATATAAAATGATGAATTAAATTCTCATTAATTAAATATTGAGATACAACGAGTTAAGACTAGGGCTAACACTAACACAATAAACTTTAAAAACCTTATTTTTTCCTTTAATTAATATAAAATTCATTTTTAGTTTACAGTTTGCTTACAATCAGTTTTTGTAATCTTTATCATTTGCTTACATTCAATTTCAACATGTATTATTATGTTTACAACATGTTTACATTTAGTTTATCATTTCATTTTTCCTTTCTACGTTAGTTTTTAGGTGTTTTCGTGCATGAACATCATTCAAGTAGGTTATGAGCCTAATTAGCATCTAATGCCATTGAGCCCATTCTAGATCTAAGATCTGATTAATGTTTCTCTCTTGATAATTGTTTCTTTTGTGTTTATTTGTTTATTAATTGTCCATGCATTATTCTATTTTCTCCTAATAATTCAGCATCCCTTTTCTCTTAAATTAATTCTTCTTCTTAAATATTTTTACCCCACTTCTAAAATCTAGTCTCCGAATCCATTTTGGGATGATGGATTAGTGCTTTTTTGCAATTACATTTATTTTTTTTTTCCATTGAGTTAAATGGAGCCACTTTTTATGTTTTTTTTTTAATTTTTCTTCTAAAATTAAATTAGGACGGCGACTTCTTCAAATTATTTTTTGTGTTCTGCAAGTCCCTATTTTCCTAATCTTTTTCAATTTCAAGTTTAAGCTCATATCCATACCATCGTTAATCAACCAATGTCGACGATGTGTCCATCTATTTTGACAGCTGCTCAGTCCCTATCAATGATAGCTGCTCATTCTCTACGTCAGTGTTATTTCTATCCTTTATAACGAATAACCTAGATCAAAGCAAGAAATGTGCATGAGAGAAATGGCAGGAAAGAAATAAGATATTCTTTCTCTCTCTTCCTATTTATTTCATTGCCGATTTGCATCACTACGATGGTTGGACGACTATTTTGAGGGTAATAATAAAAAACTTTCATCTCAAACATTTCATATCACCTTTCCTTTCAATTATCACAACAAGAAATGAAATTTGTGAAAAAAGAG
>CATIWJ010061346.1:0-17448 GCA_949640765.1 Croton laevigatus | reverse complement strand
TTATATAAAAATATTTAATCAAACCAAACCTATTCGGTCGGTTCGGTGTTGAATTCAGTCAAACCGAACACCAAACCGAAATTTTCGGTTTTCCTAAATTATGCACCGAACGCCGAACCGAACCATTCGGTTCGGTTCGGTCTCGGTCGGTTTTTCGGTTCTCGGTTTATTGTGAACACCCCTAGTTTTAGGCCCGAAACAAACAGTTGCGACGACAGGACAGGGCCGTGACAGCGCAATGGACGGCACAGCAGAAAACAAATTCCCTTTGGACCCCACCATCGAAACCAAATTTCTATTTTTCTCACTCTGGTTTTTCCCTCACCTTCCTTCCCAAGAAAAATACAGTTTTGTCATGTATGTTAAGATTTTAAAAATGGAAGCAAAAAAACTTACTCCGTCACTGTTCCACTTTCTCGGCAACCAAACACTCCTCAGATGATGATGACCTGCCACTAAGCACTTCCTCGCAATACTTTACTAACTATTCCTACTGTAGGTTTTTTTTTTTTGGCTATCGAACCATGGGTGCGTCGCTATCCAACCTCACCGAAGGAGCCAACGGCGCGGCCATGGGTCCTGGCCTCGGTGATATACCGGAAAGCTGCGTGGCTTGCGTTTTTACCTACTTAACGCCGCCGGAGATTTGTAATCTGGCTCGATTGAACCGTGCGTTTCGAGGTGCTGCGTCTTCTGATTCCGTTTGGGAGAAGAAGTTGCCTTCTAATTATCAAGATCTGCTTGATTTGTTACCTCCTGAACGGTATCAGAACTTGTCAAAGAAGGACATATTTGCTCTCCTTTCACGGCCTGTTCCTTTTGACGATGGTAATAAGGTCAGTTTCTTCTGTTATATGGTGATTTTGAATGGTTAATGATTTAGTTTGGGTTAGTGTTAGGAAAATTAGGGTTTCAGTTTTTCATTTTGATGTTCGTTTTGTTTGGCAGGAGTTGTGGTTGGATAGGGTGACAGGAAGGGTTTGTATGTCGATATCGGCTAAGGGGATGGCAATAACGGGAATTGAGGACCGGAGATATTGGAATTGGGTTCCTACTGAAGAATCTAGGTTTGTTTTTTAACTAAATTATTTATTGATAATCAATGTTAATTTCCTGGATACTGATTGGTTTAATTAGGGAGTTGAATAATTTTAGGGAGAATGATTTAATTTTTTACTAGATATGTCATAAATAGGATTCAGTAACCAATATGTTTCTTGAGCGATAACATGGCAGTCATTGTTTGCTCTTTGTTTTGTACATAATGTTCGTATTGATTAGTTATTTTGTGTCCTTGAGTAATGTGATGCGCTAATTGAATAGTTTTATTTCTGGAGTATGCCGGAAGATTAGTTGTTTGATTTGATAAAAGTTGGTGGGAGTGAGATTTTTCGAAGATTGGGATCACTTATATTTATCAATTCCATCGTTGTGGAAGCAAACATTTCACTATTACTGATCAGCAACAGTGAATGTATATTTATTTTGTTTTTGCTGTGTTTGTTAAAATGAGCCGATCCCAACTTGTTTGGGACTAAGGCTTGTTGTTGTGTTTGTTAAAATGCGAGTTGAAAAGCTTGGATCGTTGTCTTATGCTTGAGCATTCTTTTGTAGAAAGTGAGTTTCTGATGTGGAGGGATTGTACATGTTTATTCAGCTTAGCAGCAACTGTTAGTTACACGTTTACATTTTTCTTATGTTTTTTGTCAACGGCAGTGTCGGTATGAAATTTTTTATTAAGATGTGTTTACTTGATTGTGGCATGTTAATGTTGGCAAAACCTATGGAAAGGATGGCTGATAGTGCATTGAACATCATCCATATTTCGAATGAGCCATATCAACCTCAATGGCACAAGAGTCTAAAACACTTTCTCTCAAGATCCTACATTTAATAACTGTCTTTAGCTTCATTCGTGGTTAGTCAACTTATCATAAACCTTATCAAGATGAATCTTTGATCTGTATAACCCTGTTCATTTAATTCTGAGTTTATCTCAATATGATCACCTTCGCAAGATTTTCATAGAATTTTTAGTTGTCTTTTTTGAAAATGCTTCCTTTTTTTTTTTTTTTTCTGGAGAGTTAAAAATGCTTCTTAGTTGGTGGCACATTGAAAATTTGACCAATCTTTAATAGAATTTGACCCTAGTAACCTCAATGAAATAAGCCTTGATTAAAAACAATCTTGAACTTTATGTATTTCTTCAATTCTACCATTAACGTGAAAATTTATGAATTCATTAAATATTTATGAATTTCTTGCAATTTTATAATCAGCCCAATCTCATATCAAAATTGACATGATTTTGCTTACTTGTGCTAAAGAAGATGCAAAATTGTGTTGGTCGTCAAGAAACTTATGTAAATTACATTTGTTCTGATTTGCTGACATTTCAGTAGCCCCTACCTTGTTTGGGACTAAAGCATGTTATTGTTAACTTTGCAAAAAATTTGTAAGTATCTGTTGGTAATAGGAGCGACTCTGCACTCTTTTGGAACCTAATTGCTCTCTGTGGTCCCATTTTGTATTTACTTGCACATTTCTTTTGTGAATTCCTATATTATGATGGTTAATTTTGGACAGTGTTTGTTGCTCAACTGTCCTAGTGCTTTCTATCCTTTCCTTCGAAAGCCCATTGTTTATCATCTTCTATTTGAATCTTTGGTATTTCCGAATAATTTTTCCTTTTCTTCTGTTATGCATTTCTAATAAGATTAGGAAGAACTAAGTAAATACATTTTGAATTGTTCCATAAGAAGATTTCAACAAAATTTGCATTGCAATAGAAGTCTATATAAGAGAAATTCCGAATTTTGAACTGTATATTGCTAAGGTTAGTTCCTTGAATCTAACTCCAAAAACTCATTGTTGATCATACCACGGCTGTTGTATTCTTGTTAAATTTGAGAGCATCCACATTATTGGTTGATTTTTTCACTAGTTTTCATCATTTCTGGTAGAAGTAATGACCAAATTGATTAAATTCAAAATATTTCCTTGTTTCAAATTGTTACTATTTCTGTCTACTCTATTCACTATGGGTTTTTATATCGTAATTCTTGTGTTCTGTTTCTTCATTTCACAATGAAAATCCATCCTAAACCAAGTAAATCTGTGAATGTAGAAGAAAATTAAATTGTTTGGGATTGCCTAGATTTATCTAAAAGTGGGTATGATTTTATTCAATTAAATGACTAAAAAGGGGAAAAGGCCAACCTGATCTGCAGAAGGAGAAACAAACTGGAAAAAGGCATTATGGAGAGTTAAAAAGAGAAATTCGTTGATAAATGCTAAATGCTGAAAGTGAAAATGCAACAACTCTCTATGGATGTGCCGATAGGTTCTACTGTTGGATATTACGAAGGTTTAAAGTTTATGATAGCAGCCTGCCTAAATAGTTTCGAGTTTATGAATGTTTTTGTGATTGAATTTAGAAACTTATAAGCACTTGAAAGAGTTACCAGAAAACCTTAGTGGGTGATGAATACTAGTGGTACTTGGAAGTTGGAAATTATAACTAAGGGTAGAACTTGGTCAAACTTAAATTGCTTATAAGTTGCTTAAAATTATTTAGCAAATTCTTACGTATTTTTAAGCAACTTATAAGCTGAAAAATAAGTTTTAAGAAACACTTCAGCGAGTGGCTTATAAATTACAAAACAATTTATAAGCTGATTTGATAAGCTTTTAAGCAGACCCCCCAAAATTTCTAACAATGAACAGATTGTGTTGAGCCAACAAATCAAGTTTATCCTGTACTTTTGGTTAGTAGCATTCATGATCTCATAATTCTCTTGGCTCAAAACATGATGGGCATTTTTCCTATTTTCCAATTATGAACAAATTGATTTCAGGGCGCCAATAGTTGGACTTAGATTAATTATTATACTTGACCAACAACGCTTATTTGTTGAACCCACAATTGTGTAATCAGAAATGATTGAATTTTGTTGTGAACCTGATTTTAGGTTTGCTTTGCTGGTGAATCTTCTTAATGATTAGAGTTCGATTAATAGCAGAAGAAATACATTCAGAAAATAAGATCAAAGAGCTGTAGAAGGCATATGCTTTAGGATCAAGAATAGGAGGGGAAAATGCAGTTAATTTTGGAAAGGGTGGAACTAAGTCTCTGCTATGTGGTATTTCATCAATGATGCAATGGATTTTTTGGCTATGTGCCCTAAGATGACTGAAGTGGAGTTGTTTTCTGGCTGAAACAGCCTGGAGATTGGCCTTTAAAACCAAAGAAGCTGAAGAAGAAGGGAAGAATGGGTTGGGGAAGGTAAGAGGAGTTTGTAACTCAGGCTGAGTGCTACAAAATATTCCTTTCTTTTGATTTTTTTTCCTTTTATCCACCTTGTATCCGTTGTTACCCCATTTTTTAAACCATTTAATCCAGTTAGGTTTCTTTTAAGCTTTTATTGGAATTAATACTACCAGTCCCTTTTAAGGGGATGCATGCCACTTCTGTAGAACATAAGTAGTGGGGATTTTTTTAATAATTGCTTTTACTTTACCTTTTGCATAGTTTTGTTTCAGTTGCTTTTATTTATAGGACATGTTGTTTTAGAAATTCCTTGACATTTCTGTCTGGTATTTGCCGTATTGCTTGTATGGAAACAAGATACTTGTAGAATCATTTTCTTTTGTTGTTATTATAGTCCTGGTTTTCTGTTGCAGCTCATTTTGGTCTACGCGCCTTCTATAGTAAACTCTTTATCTCTCCCGGTTTGCAGTCTGATTTTGCTTGTGCTGCTTTTTTTTTTTTTTTTGTAATCATCACATCTTTTGTATAAAGGATTCAAATTTAAAATTCTGACCCTGGGAATCTCTCTAGTTTGAACTTTAGACGTTGAAGGCCATTTCTTTTTTGGTTTGTTTTTAACAGATGCACTTTTTGTAATACTGATTTTTAGCAATTAGAATCAACTCCCAAATAATAATAGCATAATCATAAAAAGGAAAAAATTCAACCAAATTTTCTTAGCTGGAGGAATTGAAGAATAAATATGTAATTGCAAAAAAAACTTTGAGTTGAGCAAAATCCTTTTGGGTATTTCGATAGGCAAATCTAATTAATTCTTAAAGAAGTTATATTATCAATTCCATCTTCAGTCTGCAAATCTGACTTCTATCTCCTGAAGACTAATGCTAATGCCAATGAAATATGAAGCTCTTACAGAATTCGACTGAATATTCATGTTGTTTTGCAGATTCCATGTTGTGGCCTATTTGCAGCAAATATGGTGGTTTGAAGTAGATGGTGTCATAAAGTTTCCTTTTCCCGCTGATATCTATACTCTATCCTTCAGGCTTCACCTTGGAAGATTTGCCAAAAGGCTGGGGCGGCGAGTGTGCAATTTTGAACACACCCATGGCTGGGAAGTTAAGCCAGTACGATTTGAGCTGTCTACTTCTGATGGTCAGCAAGCATCATCTGAATCTTGTTTGGATGAGACTGAACAAGATGAATTAAATGGCAGCCATAAACGTGGATGCTGGATAGAATATAAGGTGGGTGAATTTGTCGTCACCCACTCAGATCCTGCCACTGAGGTTCAGTTTTCCATGAAACAGATTGATTGTACGCACTCAAAAGGTGGGCTTTGTGTAGATTCAATTTTCATCATACCGAGTGATCTCAGAGACCGTAAAAGAAGAGGGGTTTTGAAGTAGCCCAAAAGTACAGAAGGCAATGTTGTTCAGTAATGTCAATGATCCAAGATGTTTTTGCTGGGTTTATCATACACCTTATACTTCTGTAGGTATTTCACTTTTTAGAAGATGTCATCATATATTGTTTTTATGTAGGTACAGGTCTTGTGTTAATGTAATCGCGCTACTGTATTTGGTCCAGTTTTGTTTCATTCTATACCTTTGCAGATATGGTTAACAGAAAATACTTTGATTTGTCTCGAGTCTTGCTCACTTTCTGTTGAGCATTTCTTTAGTTAGTCTAATCCAAACAAGGTACATTTCAACCTGTAGATCATCAAATGTTGCCATTAACACGTTCGTTATACAGCATCAATGTTTTTGAGACTGTCTTCTGATCCCCTATCCCAGATTTTTTCTTTGTTGGATGGAATAATTGTAATGTTTTATTTTTTCAGGTACTATTTTGTAAAATGTAGCATTCAAGTTGATCTTTGTCTTAGAGAAAGAAAATAGCGTTAAAATATTATACTGTGGACACAAGATGAATTTTTATGTGACGCTGAAGCTAATTGTGCTCTAATTTTGTAGATTGAATGAATCTACCTGGTTCTCCTTGCTTGATTGCTGCCAATTTTACTGTGAATTCGGTAATTCTACGATCTATGGCGCACGGTAGGATTTTACCTGGATAATATTTACTGTAGCACAGGAAGAGGTTTTTCATTCTGATTTGGAATCCTATAGGTAGATTGGTCTGTGAAAATGGAATAACAGCATTTAGTAATTGAGCTGTGGGTTGTTGCCAGCTTCAATTTGAGTTTGCATTATAGCTGCAAAATTGTCATAATCAACTATTCGGTGCTATTAAAGCTGGTATCAGCCGTGGGTAAGGAGTTTTAGTGGCTTAAATTCTCATAAATATATGGTTGAATTTATTATTTTCAACACCGATTCTTGTGAGTTTGGACTAAACTAAAGGACACAAGTGAAAATGATTGATTGAAGTGAGTATTTTGGAATCTGCTTGATACAGTTCATAACTAATGTAGTCTCCTTACTTCTACCTAACCGTTGAAAAATATTGATTGCTAAAATTTGTCATCGTTTCTTATCTGTCATCTTTCTTGATGCTTGCTCATTACGATATTTGTGTTTGATAACAGTTTTTCAAGTAATTTTGGAGTTTCGATGCTTTTTTTTTTTTTTATAACCTAAGTTCGATTAGTTAAAGTTTTAATTTGAAGTAGCATCCGATAGAAATCTAAACCCTTCAATTTTTACAATTTTTTATCTCTTTCTGGTTTGTAAAAAGTTATTAAAAACATCTCACAGTTCATTTAAAAAAAAAATCTAACAGTTAAATGTTTTTTAAATAGTTAATATGCTCAAAATATTGTGGATTTCGTTAACTCCTCAACATATACAAGTACAAGATAATGAATGGAATTTTTTTTTTAAAAATATAAATATCCCTAAATCTATCCTAATTTAAGGGGAACGGGAGGTAGGAGTCGAATCCGGGTCGTGCCGGGAGAAGCTCAACGCCTAATCTAATGAATGGAATGTTGAATTTGATTAAAAAAGAAAAGACTAGAAGAGAATGATGCGATTAATTGCACAAAATAGAATGTATTTGATTATTTCCTTAATTTAGAAAAAATATTTATTTTCTTTTCTCAATTATTTTTCAAAAAAATTCTGACTATTTCTTGATTTGCTATTCTTATTTTTTTTTTAACATAATTATAAATTCATGCACCCGATGTGGACAGAGAAATTCGAATTCAGTCCGTTAGAACATAAGAGTAGATGTTTTACCACTTCTACTGATTCCCAACCATTCTTATTTCTCATAATTTGTAATGCTAGTAAATAAAGAAATGAGAAATTGGTAAGTAGTGGAACTTGGTTTTGAACTCTAAAATCTATAGTTTGTAGTGTTAGCCTAGCCAAATAGGAAACTTCACATAACTTGGTGTTCAATTCAATGGATTTGCTTGAACGAGCAGTGGGCTAAAGCGTAGAGATTGGTCCACCACCATCATCACCACCGCCTGCCACCGTATCTTGCCGCAGCTGTCCATATTCAATTATAGCTAGTATATTCAGGAATTTTGGGTGAAAATACTTCTGTTCTATTAAACACTTTCTGAGTATAGGTTATTTAATTACTGCTTGCAAAATTAGTCTTATATTTTTATTTATTTATAACACACTGGTCCAAATTCCAGGCTTTTTTTCCCCAAAAACAAAAAGGCCAATTAGTTCGTTAGAATATAACTTTAAAAATATTTTAGTTGATTTACAAAAGAGAAATTGTAATGAATAGTAAATTTTCATATTTAGTTTTTAGTAAATGTTATATATTTTGAAATTGAAATGTCTTTTTTAGTTACTAGTAAATATGGGTATTATATGTTAAAAAAAAATATATGGTATTAACTTATATATAAAAATAAATATGCATATTTATCAATATTATGTACATTTACCTATATCATATATAATTATTAAAAAAAATAAAAAATGACATTTGACTAATATTTTAAACTTGTTGACATTTTGTTAAAATAAAATTACAGAAAGTGATATTTATTAATTTTTTTTAAATGACACTTGACAATATTTCAAACTTTATCGACATTTTGTTAAAATAAAATTACAAAAAGTGACATTTGTTAAATTCTCCCTTTGCTAAGATACGAAGATCTATTAAGGAATTTGTAAGTTAACAAATGTCAACATTTATTATTTTATTGTAACAAAATATCAACAAATTTAAAATATTAGCTAAATGCCATTTTTTATTTTGTAACCAATATATAGCTAAATACACATATTTATAGTAAATATACATATTTTCTATTCACGATATTGATATATTAACTTATACTTCATATAAAAGTAAATTAACATATTTACTAGTAATTAAAAAGTGATATTTACTTAATATAAAATTTAGCTAATATTTTAAAATATATGATATTTTAAAAAATAATTATCAAAAATCACTTTTTATTGCAATTTGCCTATTATCTCTCTTTTTTTTTTTTTTTTTAAGAAATACAATTCCTTATCATCAAACATAAATTTATTCCTCATTTAACAACAGTTTACATTCCCTAAAAAAAAATAAAAAATTACAGCAACCTTAACCGTATAAATTGATTCATAAAATAACGAGGACCGATATAGTATAAATTCTGGACATATTACACTTTTCAACTAATTAATAACAATAATTCATAATGTTTTTTACTTTGTCTTCAAATTCTCTAACATGTTTAGTAAGCATATAAGCTAGCTAATTTTGTAAACTGAGGCATGTAAATAACAATATTATGAACTAAGACAGTCTTGTAGCTATTTTTATGAGATTTGGTAATGAAATTTTTTACCTAACTTTTAAAATTTTTAGCACTTTATAAAATGTAATTCTCCTTAATTCCCCCCCCCCCCCCCTTCCTTATTTTATGTTTTTTTAACAATACTTAACCATATGCGGAATATATCAAGGTTTACTCATAAGAGCCGAGTCTTTTTTTTTTCTCCTCGTGTTGAAAGAACTCTGCTTCTAATGAGTTGAGTTTACATATTTCAGTCATGAGAATAAAATAAACTTGTGTGTTTAAAGCTTTCTCAATATTGAACAATATCAGAAGCCGTAAAAATAATTCATCCTCTTTATGCAGGAGGAAAATTGATTCAACACAAACACTTAATTCCACATATTTGCACTAGTGCTTGATAGGCTACTTCCATCATACGGTTCTCTTGATTAGTTAAAGTTGCTCTGGTAAATAACTTAACCGAACGATAAAATCTTTCATTGTTGCATATCTTTTCGGCAACTCAATGATATTAATGTCCCTAAATAAATTCTTGTTTGAAGAAAAATAATTTTTTAATATCATAGTCTTAGCCTTTTTGCATTCTTGTTTTTCTATTTTATAGCTTATAAAAAACTTCTTCAACCTCACCAATTTTTCCTTGGTTTGATTTGGCTGCTCAAACAGTTAGACGATATTGAAACACTTTTCTCCTATTTTATCCATTCTTTTTCAGTGCCAAACACTAAAACTCTCATCAGATTTAAAAATCACTTGCCCCTTTCATTTTATTGGCTTGTTTGACTAGATCTAAGATAGAATTTCCCTATCTTCGATAGAAACTTCTCAATTAGCTTTTAGTGTTTTGACAGTTAAAACGCTAAATCCTATTTTTTCCAACGTTTGATGGCATAGCTTTTCATATAGCTTTTAGAGGTTCAATTAGTATTTTATGAAAAGGAAAAAGCTAATCCCCTTAACTTGTAACCTTTAACTGGTAACATCTTATAATCAGATTCAAACAACTAGATGTTATCTAAACAATTAATTTTACCGAACACACCTTCGTAAAAAAAAAATTGAGGCTGCTACAAGAGTTTTGTTATAAAATGAAGACTTAAATGTACGCAATCGGGCTACATAACTTTGCTTAAGGACCACTACTAGGACGCCCCTTATCTATAGATGAAGTGGTGAATTTCTTTTGTTCTACAGTTATCTAATTTAATTTAAAGTTTGAAAGCTTAAGATTGGGAATAAGAAGGACCACTGATTTTTCTTGACCTAGACCTTCCCTTTTTAGGTCTGCTTTTCAATTCATGTCCTCTTCTTACTTCCTTACAGTTGTTTTTTTAGGCAGTGAAAAATGTTTTTCTTGTTGGTTTTATTTGTTTGAATCAATGCATGTGATTTCTAGCTTCAAATTGATTGTAAACTAAATATATTCAAAAAAACTTTTTTTTTTTTTTCTCTAATTTGCATGTTTATGGGTTAGGGTATCATTATTGGATGTTGAGATTTTAGTTCTTTTATAGATAATCAACGGTTGATGTTCTTCTTCCTTTGTTATAAGGTTTCGTAGTCTATAGAAGGAAACGAGCTTAGCAAATTCTTATTTTGAACTTCTTGAATTGAGCTGAAAAAAAAAAACTATATTGGGTTCAAAATCGAGTTTAAAATATTTGAATCTGAGATTAAACCTATAGTAAACACTCTGTTAGCTACAGAATTGCTACATAATCGCTGTAGCAAAAACGCGTTTATTATAAGTTTATATATGTTGGAGGTGCAATTTAATGGAATATTAATGAAAGACTATTTGTTGCTTTATTTGTGTGACAAAAGGGAATTTTTTTTATATATGAATAGGGAAGCAAAATAATTAGAGATTTAAAACAAATTGATGCTTGTTTTTGATAATGACAAGGTTATAGTGTGGTATAAGGATATTGAAAAGTAAAGGCCTTTTCTTTGGTAATTGTCAACTAAGTTGAAAACAATGGATTCTAATTTTCTAATACAAACATTAGATAGGTCCACTCTAATATCGCTACCTATTTCTTCTTCTTTTATTCAATTTACAGCTTTACCATGCTAGGTCCAATTCCAATTCACCTTTTTTGAGTTACTAGGTAAGAGTTCATTCAAATTGTAATTTTAAAAAATTAGGTTAAAAAAAATTGAAAAATGAAAACTTTATTGATAATATATATATAAATGTATGGAGTATAAGTTTTAATAATTATGTAAACTTAATGTAGCACATATTTAGATTTGAATTTTTCTCAATAGTGGGAATTAGGTTAGGTCTTGGAAATACCTAATATTAAAGAAAGAAAAGCTATTTTAGGTTAGGTTTTATATATGTTTGGGTTTCAAAAGTCATGTTTAGTCCATCAAACTGTTCAAATTGATAATGTCTTCATCATCATCAACATAAAAATCACCATCACAATCATAATCAGTGGTAGAGGTGGTGATGGTATAGCTGTAATGGTAGGAATGCGAGTGGACATTTGTGTTCAAGAAGTACCGAGTTGGATCAACAGTAGAATTATTTTTGTTTTGTGTAAGTTGAGTCAAATGGTTAAGTTGTAGTTAATATTTTGATTAGTCAATGCAGTCGTTTACCTTATTTTGATTTAATTATTGCATATCGTAGATATCTTTTATTTCGAGTAATTGATGTTTGTGTGATTGGGGTCAGCAGAGTCGGCCCTCGTATTCAAGCGGACAGAGTTCGAATCCCCTTTTCATATCCGAGCAGACAGAGGCGGACAGATTTCGAATCCCCTCTTTACTTTTTGATGCGTGAGTTATATCTATGTTAAAAAAAAAAAACTAATTAATGTTTGTTTCATCTATTTCACTTTGTGTATGGATTTTTATTTCATTAATTTAACTTTGATTTTTTTAATATTTGTTTTAGATTAATCATGCTGTTAAAAGGTGTATTTTTTTTTTCCCTTGTAAAAATATCATATGACTTTTAATTGACATTATATAAAATTTTATGAATCTAAAACACATTAGTATCGATCCTAAACTTAATTTTCTGATTCCGCCCGGAGCAAAGTCCACTTCTAAATGAAAATGATGTACGTGTGCGTCGCTATATATAATTTAATTATACAGTATAAATTTGTTGTTGTTGTTGTTGTATAATTGTATTAGTAATCTTTTCAATATAAAATTAAAGGATAAGAACTGATTTATTTAAGGGAAATTAGAGTAGTGTGTAAGGACTAAACATTAAATATCTGAAACTCAATTCAGTCCTTTATTCAGAAAATTTCAGTTAATAAATCAAAAAGCTAATTTTATCATTTCTTCACCACCTGTCCTCCATTGATTTTTCATTAACTAAACACACTATTGGCTTCTGCTGCACCAACATTGCAGAGGGTAAATGTTAATCCCAAGAATTCAGCTTTATTCCTGGATTTTCCTAAAACTGTTTTTTGTACTGTATATCCATTATTTAATTTTTATATTACCTATATTTCTATGCCTTTTATATAAATTTTCTTCTTTTCTTAATTCAGCATTTCTAAAATTGAAATTAAGTTAAATATCCAAATCAAGTAGTGTTTTTTCCCCCCTTCAAACCCTTGTATGTAGAGGTGGCCATTATGAAGTTTGAATCCTTTAAACAACACCAAATCCAAACCGCCACCAATTTGAAAGAGTGCTGAATTGTAAGCAGAATCATCGGTAGTAGCTCAAGTTAGTTCAGTTTTTTACTTTTCTCTTTTTTTAATGTCAGGTTGGTTTAAGTTAGAAAGGTTTTTTAAACCATAAAATGACATGAATATTGTTTTCTTTTATTATTATTTATTCACTTAAACTAAATTAAACTGTTAGTAAATTTTTATATAAGTGAATAAACGTGAACACAATTATATTAATATCAGTCAATACAAGTTAATAAATATTAAAATATAAAAATTGAGGACCATTCGGTAAGTTGTTGCCAATTATTGGAAATATTTCAACGATGGCTGAAAATCACAAACTATATGTATCGAAAAGCTATTGATTCATACATTGTAAATATGGTCTTACTTCTTCCCAACTCCATCGTATTACAGCGGAAAATGCAAAAACTAATATGGTTTCTCTCTTTTTGGCCACCAAAAAATGGCGATAATCGGGCAAACAACTGCATCAAATTGAAGCTCTTGGAGAGAGGAGACCAATGAAACTTTTAGATTTGGCAAATAATCATCGGAAGGCCTCGAAAATTGGCCAGAGACTTAATATCTCGAGCTCTACCTGTAAGCCTCCTCTATGTCTAGGCTCTTTAAAAGGTATAGTTGACATACACTTGGTCTGTTGAGAGGTCGCTCTTACCTAGCCCAGGGGAGGTCGTACTTACCTTAGCAAAGAGAGAGGCCCCCTTATCGACCTCTACCTTCTGGCCTAGCCAACCTACCGGACTCTGAGAATCTAGAGGCCTCTTGGACTCCGAGGTTCAAAGGGCCCGGAAAGTCCTATTGGACGCAAGAACGTTAGAGTTTCAATACTATATAAGGCCAACGTCAGGCTTCAGTCAAGCCTAATCATTCTTAAGACCTTCACTCTTGTTTGGTTTATAAGGATCACGGTGATGACGCTTCTGGTAGAAGCTAAAGGTTAACTATTGTTCATTGTTTTGTTTTGTTCTTTTTAATTTTTAAATTTTTTTTTAAATAAAGATATTTCATTTCAAAAGGAGTAAAAAGGTAAGAATTTAAAAAAGTTAACTAATATTGACCCAAACATTTGGAAAAAATGTTTAAATATATATAGCCAAGTTATATTTAGGTATCTTTTCCATTTTATTATTTAATTATACTACACTTAAAATAAGAATAAAACTGAAAATTTTTGATACCTTATTATACTACATAAAACAGAAGGCGGATATAGACGAAAACAGTAGCAGTAAACTCAAATGAGACGTCGTTATGGGTGATCAGATGGAAGAGATTAATTACCATTAATTGACACAAAACAAAAGAAAGAACAATCTTCAGTTTCAAAGAGAGCAAAGGGAGCAGTGAGTGAACAGACTCATTTGTGTCATCTCTTTCACTCTATTTAATTTCTAATTTCTTCATTTTGATGTTCAAAGTATTCATTACCGTTATGGCTATTCACGTTCCTGCTCATTAATTGATTTCAGGATTACAAAAAAAAAAACTCATATAGAGAGAGAGTTGACCCCACAAGCAAAGCAAAATATGGAACAGTGACACAGTTTGCTTTATTTTTCTGTGCTTTTGTTTACAATCTCTGCAAGTAAATGCATAGGTGAAAGTAATTGGAATAGGATAACCCTAATTTTTCTTTTTTATTTTTTAATGATTTTAACTGGTTTGCGCCTACGTACGTACTTTGCTTAGCTCATACAAGTTCTGCATGTGTTTATTTATAGAGCCTCTTTTGAAGGGGACCAAACTTTGCATCTCATTTACTAGTTGTAGATTTCATTTAATACTAATGTATTGTTTAAATTATTTTTCATTCCGTTTATTATTCGTTTGCAGTAAGAGTTTGTATCTGTCAAACTCTATCGGATTTTATAAATTCTACAGTTTATTTGCTATGCTTATTACTGTAATTCAAACCCATTTTAACTAGTGTTAATAAGTTATTCAGATTGTAATTATACAAAATAGAGTACCATGTTCTTGCAACCTAAAACTAATAAGAAAACAAGGGATTTTGGTGGTTAGAGGTGTCTGGTGTCTTACCTAAAATTTTTGTGAATTTTTCTTTTGATAGTGATCATTGAAATTTCATATCAACTATGTTATACTTCGTCCCATTTGATTTTTTTTTTCCCCAAATTTTATATGTTTGCGAACACATAAATATTGACTGATCCGAATTTAAATACTATAAATATTATTAATATCTCATTATGCTAAGGTCAACAACTGGTCGTTGGTTGATTCATATTTTATTAGTAGTGTAAGATAGAATTTTTAAAAACCAATACCTATATTATGTGAAACAAATTATCACACAAGTTGAAATTTCTTACAGCATTGAATCACTTCAACTGCAATATATTGATTGAAGGTTTTAATATAGATTGGCCAAAAAGCCAAAAAATGCGGCTTTTGTACAACCTAAATAGAGTTTAACGCTGTAATAGAAGCCATAATAATAATATTTGTGAAAAACAATAATTGTTCATTCTATTCACCAACCCACCAATTACTACTTTTCTTTAACAGTATAAAATATGCTTTCAACCGCCCACTATATAAATGCACAAATTGAAATTCCATCTCGCATAAATAAATAAATAATCTGTGAAAAATAAAATCTCGAATAAATAATAATAAATATCTTTACTATTTTTCTCTTAGTAAAATTATAACAATATACATCGGGCAGTACATCATTCACTAGCCTAATTATGAATATATTTTAAAGTGAAAGTTGTGATATTTATTTTGGAACAATTGAATTTAAAAGAATATATATTCAATTGACTAAATTGTTTCATGTTTAAAATAAGAGGAGCAATTTGCTCTCATGTTTTTCTGTCTAAAAAAAAATGTTATTTCTAAACAGTAAGAACCAAAACCTAAGTTTTTTATTTTTTACCTTTAGTAGCAGAGATCAAAATGCAATTTTTCACACAAAATACTAAAAATTCGAATTTTGGTTGCTCACTTTTAGAGTTTCAAATCGGTATATTTACTTACTTTTAAATTAATAATTATGTTTTTTAACATGATACTAAATTAATTTATGCAAAACTATCCTTTAAAACAACAGTTAAATTTTGATTTTATAAAAATAAAATAAAAATAATGTACTTTCAATCAAGTTCAAAATTACATAAACTGTAGGAGAACGAATTATTAAATTTATTTAAAATATTGGAAAAAAGATTACTTTGCAATTTGCAAATATTATTTTTTGATATTGTCCAGCTATATTATTCTTGAATGATTCAATTGGTCCAATTTTAAAAACAAAAAATCTAATCATAAATTCTCTTTGACTGATTTCAAGATTATCAATTGAACATTTCCTATTTATATCTCTGAAAATTAGAAAAATACACAAAAAATTATAATGAGTAATTATATATATATATTTGAATAAAACTACCATATATAGAGAATATAATGATCATATATAATTAACATAAAAAAAGTGGTATTATAAACCTAAAATCATGTAGAATTATGATATTAGGCGTTTAAAGAATTTCCTAAGGACCATTGAAAAAAGCTACTTATAGTTTCGTTTAAAAGGCTTGATACAGACTTTTTTTTTTTTTACTTCATCAAGTTTCTCTTTTCTTCTCTATCATTAATTTTAATCTAATTAAAATAATCCATAATTAAAAATATAGCCGTAGTTAAAATCACTACATCAAGTCTTCTCTTTTCTTTTCCACCATTAATTATAATCTAATTAAAACAATCTATAATTAAACATATAATCTGTAATTAAAAGCACAATTCGTAAAAATATCCATGAGTGTGTAGAAATTTTTACTTCCAAATCTACAGATTTTTAAAACTCTACATAGGTCGTAAAAATCTCCAAATCTATTTATACATAATGGAAAAAACAAAAACTAATAAATTATCTTATAATTTAGGGAATTACTATTTTCAGAGCAGACTTTGTTAATTTCAGAGCAATTACCCTTTTATTTTTTCATTGTTTGCTCTCGCATTAACAAATATTATTCTGAAAATAATAATTTCCAAAATTTATACTATTAAAATAATAAATTAATATAATTTGTTCTTCTTCATCATTAATTCTAATCTAATTAAAATAACTTATAATTAAAAATATAATTCGTAATTAAAACATAAATTGAATAATATATATGCATGGATGAAAAGAATAATATAAATTCAATTCTAAAAAAAAAATCAATTCAGTTGTAATACTGATTTTATCTATAGTTATACGCTTAAATGCTTTTATGGTGATTAATATGAAGTTATGCTTAATTACTCTTAACAATTGGCAGAAAAAAAAGTTTAGAAACTTTAGGTGAACTATATGACTTCAATTTAATTAATTTATTATTATAAATAATTGTACAAAGCTCGATAATAGCTTTTATAGGGGCATTTTAAAAAAGTAAATTCGTAATAAGGGGGCGTTTGGTTGGAGGTAATCAGGAAAGGGAAAGGGAATGAAACCCTTTATGGTTGTTTGTTTGTCCTTTTTAATCATTCTCTTTACCCATTTTTTGTTTTGGCTTTCCCTCAAATTCCTCCAAATTGATTCTCCAACCCCCCATGGGTTTTCTATTCCCTTTTCCTTCCTCATTCCCTAATCAAGTATAATAATAATAATAATAATAATAAATATTATTAATAATAAATAATAATGATAATAAAATAAATATTATTAATAATAAATAAAAATAATAATAAAATAAATTATAAATAATAATAATAATAATAATAAATACATAAATAAT